>JBAMJV010003363.1:0-43954 GCA_037951105.1 Echinarachnius parma | reverse complement strand
ATTGCAAACAATATACAAAATATAGAACAAACCTACTTATACATGAGTAAGAGTAAGTTGTACGTTGAGCATTGCGTGTATAAAGAATGAGAGCAGAAGGTCGCCGTTATAAGCAAAAGCTTGAGCAGACGGTCAACCAAACTAAAATACAATAAGTTATGAAATATTGGCTAAGTAACACAAAGAGGGGGCCATGATACTCAAATGATATATATTTCAATTAAATATAAATATAGACAGTTGGATTCAATATAAACAATTATAGAATTAGCATATGAATCTCATCTTTTAAGGCTAATAATTATACGTTCATAACAGAGATAAGAGAGAAATTAAACAAAAACAAGTGTGCGAGTGGTGCGTGTGTGTGCAAGTGCAAGTGACCTTATGCGCCAAAATGTTGGATCATCTTCATTACTGTATAACTTCAGACCAAATTTAATTTAGTTTCTAAAAATTTTACAAAGAACGTTTTTATTGTTATCTTTTATACATTATATTGTGAAATAATGTGTTTTTTTAGTGTAGCTTTAAATGAATAGATAGATGTACATTGTTTAATATGTCCAGGGAGTGCATTCCAAATGTCTGGACATGATATCTTATGGACTTATTGCGCTAACAGAGTTTTAGGATTGTGTAAGTGAAAATCAGTACAATTACGCGTTGGGTATGAGTGAACATGGGAATTAGGAGATAAAAACGTCATGAAAAAGAGGAAGTGAATTTTGTGTGTATTTGCCAACATACAAATTGCTGTTTGATATACATGCAAATCACTCACTTTTAAAATATTTAATCTATAAAATATCGGATTTGTATGAGCTAAGTAATTAGAATGAGTACAAATCCTGAGTGCTCTTTTTTGCAAAAGAAAAAATCATATTAATCTTGGTTATACTACAATTCCCCCAAACAACATTGCAGTATGTAAAATAAGGTAACACTAATGCATTATATAATGTAAAAAGTGTTTTCTCGGGTACAAGGTTCCTCATTTTACCAATAACACCAACTGCCCTTGAGATTGATGTTGTAATAGTATTTACATGATCATTCCAAGTAAGCCTTTGAATCCAAAATTATACTAAGAATTTAGTCGATTTCCTTTCAACTATAGAAATATCATCAATAACAATATTTATAAGCTGATCAAAGTGTGTTTGGGAAGCACAAAAATGTATAAAACATGTTTTATCTAAATTAAGGGACAATTTGTTGCATTTAAACATGTTGAGACTTTACCTAATTCATTATTGAGACTATGAATAAGAGTATTTCAAACATTTATGAGAATAAAATATATTAGTGTCATCTGCGAAAAGTACATAAGTCAAAAGTGGTGATGATTTTACTATGTCATTAATATAAATAAAGAAAAAGAAGGGGGCCTAAAATTGATCCTTGTGGAACACTCACACAATACATTTAAGTTAGGGGAATTTACCGACTGAAATGAAACGAATTGCTTTCGATTTTCTAAATAATTCTTTAAACCATGTTAAGGCTGTGCCTCGTATACCATAATGAGTAGTTTTTGTAACAAAATGTCATGATTCATGGTATCAAACGCTTTTGACAAATCCATAAATACCCCAATTATATATTCCTTTATCTATTAAGTGTTTTGAATTATTTTATCACAAGATTGTATCAAAGCATAATCAGTAGAAAACCCTTTTCGAAATCCAAACTGATTACAAATAAGAGTATTATTTTCTTGTAAAAAAGAATAAAGTCGTTCTATAACAATTTTTTCTAAAATCTTGGAAATGGCCGGCAATAGCGAGATAGGGCGATAATTTTTTATTTGTGTTGAATCGTCCTTTTTTATAAATAGGAATCACTTTGGCTATCTTTAGAGAGTCCGGGAAAATGCCTGTAGAAGTGATAATTACAAATATGAACTAGGGTGAGACCAAACAATGAATAATCTTTTTTAATAAAAACACACTTATTCCATCATAACCACAGGATCTACTCATCTAAAAGATCGAACTATATCTAATATTTCATTTTCATTAACTGGAATAAAAAATAATGAATTTTCATTGCCATCAAATAAATAATCCTTAAAGTTATCATTTGTGTGTATTGTTGAGGCTAAACGTGGACCAATATTAGTAAAGAAATTATTGAAAGCAGTAGCAATTGAATGCGAGTCTGTGATTTCATTACCATTTTCAACTATTACAATCAGAGCATACTTTCTTTTTACTTTTTAAGAGATCATTAATAGTTTGCCATAATACCTTTACATTCCCTTGATTAGATTCGATTTTATTTGAATAATACCGTTTACGTGATACACGAATTAAAGTCGTTAATCTATTTCTATAATGCTTATATCTATCTTTATTCTGAGTAGTTGGTTTACGCAATGATATTTTATAACAGACGATTACGAGTTAAAATTGATTGCATTAACCCCTGAGTAATCCATGGCTGTTTTATACTTATATTATCCCTTTTTTTAATAAATGGCATATTCTTATCTTATATAAAAGAGAGTTTATGCAAAAAATTTTGATATGACAAATTAGCTTCTTCAACAGAGAATATCTCGCGCCATTGTTCTTTAGACAAATCAAAATTAAAGAATCAATAGTTTGTTGTGTTTCTTTCCTCTTTTTAACAAAAATATTTTTCCTAGTTTGTTTTCTCACTAATCATATTATAACATATAACAAAAATGGGTAAATGATCTGATATGTCTGAGTACAGAATACCATTTAAATGTTCTGCATGTAACGACATCTGCGAAATATATTATCAATTAGATGTTTCCACTTATTTTTGCATTATCAATTCTAGTGGGTTTAGAAATATGGGGATAACAAGAATATGACTAGCATTGTATTATAAAATGTTAATATATTATGGTTTGTTTTATTAATTAAATCTAAATTATAATCTCCCATAAATTTATGTGTTTATTTTCCATGCGATATCTTATTCAAACGGAATCTATTTGATTTATAAACGTATCTACATCACTAAGTGGTGGTCTATAAATGGTTCCTATTATTATATTTTTATTTTTACTCATTTTAATTTCTATAAATAAACTTTCAGAACCTTCTATTTCTATGTCAGTCCGAATTTTTAAATGTAAATGTATTATTTATGTACATGGCAACAGCCGTCCTCCTCTACCGTTCTTGCGATCTTTACGTATCATTTCATAATTAGACAGAATTAAAAACATTTCGGGGTGAATTTTCATGTAACCACGTTTCTGTGATGCCAATGGCAGAAAAGGGAAAATTATTAATACAGCTAGTCCATTATATTTTCAAAAGAAAGAAAATTTTGTATTCAAACTTCTAGCATTCATATGAAATAGACTAAATTGATTACTAATATCATTAGTTGGTCTTAAGGTAGATCGATCATGAATGCTATTAAAATCCCAAATTAATCTTCTTGTTAAATTCATTTATTGTATAATATTCACTATTATGTTCAACTAAATTTTGGTCATCTATAAGAACATCAGGATCCATTTAATTTGAGTGACATATTAACATGGAGCGCGCGAGAGGAAAGGAGTGAAGGGTGAGGGTGCAGTGACAACAAAGTGAACATATTCAAATAACATAATTCAACGTCAAAAAATAACAAATACATAATTACAATATTGAGCAAATTATCAGCAAGTATCATGGCCGCGGTGTCCTCAAGCGAGACTCCCGAATTGATTAATTATTGTAAGTGAATCTAAATACACATCAGTGCAAATTAATTTTTTAAACAAATAACAAGATTGGGCATAAGCCGTCTGTAAACCCATCAAGTTCGACAATAACTTGATTACGTCTTACAAAAAAACAAAATGAATTTAGCATATTCAAAGTATTGTTACAAATACAAGAGAACACCCAATAAGCAATAATTTAATATTGTGTGTGGTTAGTTTATACATTTCAGGTCTACACGTCTAAATGGTACGCGTTTGTACTCAGTTTGACACAGCAACGGAAAAAAAGAGAAATCTAAGAAAAGACACTGATTATAACAAAAAAGGGTTCAGAGTATAGACTCACGTTTGCTTTCACATTATGGACAATTCTTCTATCTGGGTATTAGCATACAAGAAAGCTCGCTCAAAGAAAGAATGGTGTTATACTTTACAATACACAGCTATACAACCTAGATGTGGGTCGCCGGGGATTTAAAGACAAGTCAAATGAGGAGTCACTTCTGTGTGTTTGTTCATACAATAACATTGAAAGTACAAAGTAATGGGTATCGTATGCTCAACAGGTACATGTATACATCGAGTCAAAATCAGGGGATCGTGGTTTGGTTCACACGAACCCCGAAACAGGTAATCAAATTAACTCGTGCTGTGTGGACACAAGGCAAACCACAAAAACGAGTGATTCGGTGTAACCAAAGGTTCATTGTGCAACTTACAACCCGAAATCAAATAAAGTAAGCAGTGTTTTGTGAACAGAAACTGGTTGCAACAGAAAATGTATAAAGAAGGGTTCAAATTATAGACCCACTTTTACATTATGGATGATTCTGCTATGCGTATTATCATACAAGAAAGGCTTGTCCAAGAAAGAATGGTTACACAGCTATAAATCCTAGATGTGGGTCGCCGGGGGATTCCGAAGAAAAATAAAATGGGGAGGGGGGGGGGGGGGGGGGGGGGGGGGGGGTGGGGGGGTCACTGTATGTGTTTATTCATACAATAACATTGAAAGTACAAAGTATTCAACATCGTATGCCCAGAGATCTGTACAGTACCAGTACCATAGTCAGAAATAAGCAACAATAAACACTATTTGTAAACAAAATGGCATGAGCATAAAGTGTACATGATAGATCAATCAAATGAATGTCTTAGTGTTATCACTGTTATGCAATCAATTTTAACGAACAACAAATAAGAGTAAAAACTCCAAATAACATTGTGCATGCATTTTTACCATGCTTATTTAAACAAATAGCAATTATCCTTTATTTTCTTTAAATAATTATAGCCATAAAATAGCATATCAAACTTAAATCGTTAAAGCATGTTTTTTAAATATGAAATAACAGTGATTGGAACAAGGACGTTTCGACAAAATCAAAATGCCATTGCTAAAGAAAGTCTTCCATGTACACATTCGCATGCAAAAAGTCATTTTCCATTATGTCATTCCTTATTTTCGATTTATATAAAATCAAAGTAAAAATAGTATAAATATAAACAAGTTAACAAAAACGAATGACATCAATTTAATACAATAAACTTCATAAGGGTAAATACCTTCTGTGTACGGATAATGTCCATCTCGTATCACGTGAGTAATGAAACTAGAAAATAAGTGAATTTAATCATACTGTTCATGGTGTTCATATTCATGTTCAATTAGTTTAAACTTCAACTAATTTTGACTAGGTGGTCATGTATGCCTATATATGAAAGTTTATTGAATTATGAACTTGTAAACTTCAAGTTAAATCAGCAACTTCAGACATTAAATGTTTCGGTAATCATGAGTTTCATTGCTTCATATTGTCTCCTTTATCAAAAGTTATTTTATTAGGCTCACCCGTTGTCATCACTGACCTGACCAGAAGATCCATGGGTCCTGTGCACCTCCGTTTCTGACTGCCTTTCTGGTTTGTAACAGAACTTTAGCTCCGACAACTTTGATCCTTGTTGATAGGTTTCTGTTTTTCCTCAGGTCGTATGCCACTGATGCCAATCTCCCCCTCTCTCGCTTCATTTTGGGAGGGAGATCGGTCCGGATGCTGATGTTGTTAAACTGCGAGGAGGGGTCGTTTGCATCACTGCCTGGAGGTCCTGGTTGACGGCGAGGTCGATGCTCGTAGGAATGTAGTAGCCGATCTCGGTCCATCATGCGGGCGAATCTGATGATGATTGCAGGTGGTTGAGACCGCTGGGGATGGGACTGAGAACCTTCACCATGTTCACGCCGGGGCTGGGGAAGACGGTGCGCGTTGACCACGGGAATTCGTGAAGCTTCCTCTCTGGATATGTTCAGCTGCTTGGAGAAGACTTGCTGAATCGTTTCCATCACGTTTTCGTTGGGATTGGTTGGAACAGGCACACCGTATACGAGCAAATTCTGTTTCCGATTATGCATCTCCGCAAGTGTGACTTGGACCTCGAGTTCGTCGAGTTTTCTCTCCAGTTGGTCTCGCAATCGAGGTATATCTTCCTTTTCGATTGAGATTAGTCGGTCGGATGTTGTAGTGAGGCTTGCTTCCATTTCCGATACAGTTCTTTTTGTTATCTCAAGATCATTTTTTATCGCTGAAATGTCATTGACAACACGATCGAGTTTCTGGTTTACTTGTGATGCCAGGTCACCGAACATTCGTTTCATTTCAGTCATGAACGTGAACAGTTCGCTGGGCAGCTGAGCGGATGGAATATGTACCGGCGATTGTGCACATTGTCTGTGTTCGCTGATCCCATTCAGGTTGGAGCTAGTGTCGATTATGTCCGCAGAATCGAGCGACGGGCTTGAATCCAGCCCTGCCGGTCGGCCGGCGCGATTAACGCCACTGGTGTCCATATCGCTGCGAGGCGATTTGGCGCCATTTTCTGGTGATTTTGAGGCGGTATCTTCACGGTTTTTACCTTCATTTTGAGACTTGTTGACACTAGCATTCCGGAGATTATATCCTGGAGTTTCCTTTCGCTTATTCTTGTTGGAGTCCATTGTATACTTGATGTGTATTTACGTAGTATTTAGTGGTTTTTCGGGAGCCAAGCTAGTGGTGCTACTCCGCCATTGAGTCGTGACGTATCTCTTTATTTAATTCTAATCGACATTTATTTTGTATAACTTATTGTAATAATTTATATATTGTATCTTTTGATGTTTTTATGAAGAATGTAAATAAACTGAAATGAAATGAAATGTAAACAGTCATCGGTTTCAACCATTTTGAATACAAAATACAAATTTGTCCATTTGATGTTTTGTTGAAATAGTGATGTAATAACAAATGCAATTCCTCAAATATGCAGGAAAAGAGACATAGATCTACAAACATGAAGCTTCGAGAGCGGCTGTGATGAAAACACAATGCAGGCATTCTGTGGGCAGTGCCGGGGGGGGGGGGGGGGGGGGGGTCTGGGTGATAAAAAAATGTTTGCTCATAATTATGTGTGGTATGTGAAAGGGAAAATAGCTCTACTGGGAATTAAAGGGAAAGTAACATTTAAAAAATATAAAATTCGTACGTAATGTTTCTCTGTCATGGCTCGACTTTTATCTTGTTTCTTTCTTTTCCTCCATATTTCCCTTTTATCAAATAATCAATTTGTTCAGTTCATATTTTGAAAAGTATACTGCAAAGCAATCACTGAGTATCATGCGAATATCAGTTTGCGACATTTTCGTTCAATATACTGGGCCATCCATTTTGGTGAAGCATCCAATTTCGAATGAACACTTTTTACACATTTCTAAGTAGACATGTCACAACGCTAAAATTCACACGCTATTAACAGTATCCATCACTAGTATGTGCACTAGTCAGCTACTACTAGATTCCTTTTAATACAATACATGCAAGTGAGCAACAGTGAGCCTACAGAATGTATCGGAGTGTTAATTGTTTTTACAGGGACAGAGGGCCCCTACATATTATTGTGGACCTATGCTTAGGGTTATAAATATGTCAGAATATGTCAAGGTGGGTGGGTGCAGCAAGAGTTCGCCCAGGTTGTTTGATGGTATTTAAGGGTGAATTCCCCCCCCCCCCCCCTCAAGCACGCACAACAAACATGTATTACACATCATGAATTCAGAGAGGTGGGACCTCTCTGTATGAATGCATGTTCACCTTTTCATGCAGAGAAAAAACACACTTATTACCCCCTTTCTCTTGAAGGGATAGTTGAGTATTTGTCAAACCATTAAAGGTACTTCAGATTCGTCAAATCAGATGCGCGGCGCCATCTTAAGTACACGTTGCGCACGGTGCGTGATGCACGTTAGCTCAGTGTCATGCGGTGCGCGCAAACTGGCCCAGTTCAAAATGGCGACCCGCTGTGTAGCATCCCCACGCTTGATGCCCTTTAAGGTACAAAATAATAGATAGATTAAACGAGAACTTACCTGTTTGAAGTTTAATCCTTATTTTATAAGGAATGTAGTGGGGATATTACGTTAACAAGAGAGAGCCCGCTAGCGCGCACGTAGGTCACGTGATGTCAATCTTGGAAGCAGAAGAAGGGTTGTGACTGCTGAAACTAAGAGATTATCGAGAACTAAAAACCTGTTGATTTTATACCCTTGAAATATATCCAATGGGTGGGAGAGGAGGGACGTAATATCCCCACTACATTCCTTATAAAATAAGGATTAAACTTCAAACAGGTAAGTTCTCGTTTAATCTATCTATTTTATTACGTAATTTCGTGAGATATTACGTTAACAAGAGATTTTGAAGCTCAGCAGTCACAATCCTACTAATAAACATAGCAGATAAGTTATTCTGAATAACTCAATCCTCGAAGGACAACATGAATAAGACTGCAGAGTAAATACCTGGACAATTGTTACTGTGACTGTCCGATGACTGCGGAAGCGAAGGATGTCGTGTTCTCCGTAGGCTTCCTGTAGTATTTGGAAGGTCTTTTCATTTGACCATCCTGCTTGGTCCAGGATCTGCTGCACTGGCAGGTTTGCACCACATGCGGCTGATGTCGATGCTGCCCTCGTAGAATGGGCCTTGTACACCCCCGTGTCAATTCCTGCTGCTGCCATAGTCAGCTTTATCCATCTGGCAATAGTAGCTGCTGTAACACGCTTGTGGGGTTTCTGGTAGCTAATAAACAAACCGCGTTCTTCCCCGCGGATCTTGTTGGTTTCAAGAATGTACCTTTTCAGATAACGCACAATACACAGTCTCCTGTCTGGAGCATAGGCATGCAGTTTTAGAACATAATCTGCTTTTCCTGGCCTCGATTGTTTTAGTAGTTCTTGAAACATAAAGACTACTTTATCTTCTTTCATCACCATGTAGTCCAAATTTAAGAGGTGGATAGACTGCACACGTTGTGCTGCTAACAGCGCAATCAACATACATAACTTCATAGTTAGCGTTTTCAGGTCCAATCCTGTCGCTGGTGAAAGCCTTCGTAGATGATTTAGTACAATGGCCGCGTCCCATACTTCTTTGTATCTTGGCTGCGGTGGTCTTTTATGAAAAATTCCTCTCATGAATCGGCTGATGAGTGGATGGTTTCCAATTTCAAACCTATTGTCACTAAGTACAAGAAAGGATGATAGAGCGCTACGTGCTTGGTTCACGACGCTATATCCTGCGTTTTGATCATAGAATAGTTCACTTAGGAATTCCAGCACCATGCTAACATCGGCATGGAAATGATTTATGTTCTTTCTGGAGCAGAAATCCGTCCACTTTCGGATGTAAACTGCGTATTGTCTTCTTGTTGACGGTCTCCACGAAGCAGAGATGATGCTGATAATTCTTTTGTGTAGTCCTAATTTTTCCAGGGGGTCGGACATAATCTGCAACATAAAAGATCCAAATATTGATTTAATGGGTGAGGAACATGAGTAACTGGTTGTACTAAGAGTGAGCTAGATCTTGGAATAAACATGGCCTCCCCCACTGTCATTTTCTGCAGCACTGGGAACCATGGCTGAGACGGCCAATTAGGTACGACCATGATGCCTGTTGCCTCATCATTCCTGATTTTTTGAAGGCACTTTGCTATGAGACAAAATGGAGGGAAAGCATAGAAATTGAATCTACTCCAATCAATAGTGAAGGCATCAACATTCTCTGCATCTGGGTCTGGGTACCAGGACACATATCTATCTAGCTGTTTGTTAAGCCTTGATGCAAACATGTCAATGTCTGGCAGCCCAAATCTATGAACAACACTATCAAATACATTCCTGTCAAGCATCCATTCCGTTCTATCATTAAAACGTCTGGAGCGCAAGTCTGCTTCAGTGTTTAGTTTACCCGGTAGGTGGGCGGCTGTGATCCAGATATTACGCTGGATACACCAATCCCAAATTTCTTGTGCCATACGATTACAATCGTTGGATTTGATGCCTCCCATGTTATTAATGTACGCCACAGCTGTGGTGTTGTCTAAACGAAGCAAAATGTGAGTGTCATGCAAATTGGAACATAATGCTTTTAGTCCTATACCGGCTGCCAGAGTTTCAAGGTAATTTATCCCACTGTGTTGGGCCATGCGAACTTCTTCCGCACTCCATCTACCCCCTGTAGATGAGCTAAGATCAGTTGCCCCCCAACCTGCTCCACTAGCATCAGTTCTTACTTCAACACGTGGCTTGTCTCTTGCCATGGGCGCAGTCATATATTTGATATGTGCGATCCACCATTCTAGTTCTAGTCTTGATTCAAGTGAAAGATTCATCTTTCTATCAAAATGGCCTCTATTGCACTTAAGGGCCCTTATTTTATCCTTCTCTAAAGCCCTATAATGGAGGGGACCGTACTGGACAGCCGGAAGAGAAGCTACTAGTTTTCCTATTACCATAGCAACCGTCCGAATGGAGGGGTTTTCATTCTTGAGAAGATCCACACACACCTGAGTGATATCTTGGACTTTATCTTCTGGTAATTTCATGATCATATTCTCTGAATCTAGGATGAAGCCGAGGAACTGCAGCTCCTTTACAGGCCTCAACACTGATTTCTCTGGGTGTACTATGAAACCTAGCTTCGAGAAAAGGCTAGTTGTAGCCGTGATGGCTTTTTTTTGTTTTCTTTTCATCATCTCCTATGATAATAGTATCGTCCAGATATCCTACAACGGTGTGTCCTTTTCTTCTCAGTTCTGAAAACACAGGCTTCAGCAATTTTGTGAAAAGCCTTGGTGCCGTGCTAAGTCCATTAGGCAATACCTTAAACTGCCACAATTGATTATTCCACATGAATTTTAGATATTTTCTGTGATTTGAGTTAACTGGCACCGAATAGTATGCATCTCGGAGGTCAACTGATGCCATATAACAGTTTGGGGTTAGGAGATGGATTGCTGTATGGATATTATCCATCTTGAAATGCTGGTAGTCCAGGCATTTGTTCAATTCAGAAAGATCTAGGATAATTCTAGTACCTCCATTCTTTTTGGGTGTGGAGAAAATATTTGATATGAATTCCCCTTCTTCGTGTACACTAGATTCAATGACATTTTTCTCCAAAAGATTTTGAACTTCCTTGTTTATGCTACTAAACGTTTCAGATTTGCATTTATATTGCATAGGTGGTTCATTTTGTACCGGGAGTGTAGCAAATTCAATCTCATAACCCCGAACTGCATTTAGAATCACAGGATCTGATGTTATATCACACCATTCATGATAATGAGCATTCAGTCGACCTCCGACTTTCACAACCAAAGGGTCTGATTTACTTGTAGGATTACAATCAAATGAGGTACTCACCTCTTCTGGATTAGTAGACCTGTGGTCTTCTACTTTCTCCTCTGATTGGGACCCTGGTTTTGGCCCTGTCTGGCTTGAGGGTTCTGCATCTTTGGCTGACCCCTCGTCATACTTGTCTGAGTGTGAGGAGCTTGGTATCTGCCCCGTCCCTGGGGGCCCTGGCCTAAAAAAGGCCTGTCAGCTGTCCCACTGCGTGGGCGGTAGGACGGATTTGAGCTGGTCCATCCTGCAGCGCGGTACTGTCTTTGCTGTGCCGACGCATGTCCCTTGTAGGGATGGTAGTGCTGTTGAGATGAGTATGGTCTTGTTTTACCATATCCATATGATCCTTTCGTGACTCCAGCTGTGGCAAGTTGCTGGTCCTTCAAGTCTTTCACTTGCTTGCTCAGGTTATCTCCAAAAAGGAGTCTAGAAACAGGTGTAGACGGTTTACACAGATGTGAGTACTTGGAATTTAAGTCAGGTTTGATGAAATCTTTCCTGAGGCAGTTCAGTTCATACTGAGCGTTGCACAGAAGAGCAAGAGCATCTTGCTGGGTTTCCGAAATCGATGACGATGACAGAGTTCGGAGATAAGCATTCAGTCCTTTGGACAGTGACTTTTGGGCCCTTTGGATTTTGATATCTCTGGCCTTGGTAGTCACAGGGAGATTTTCCCAAATGGGTGGGTTCACTTTGGGAGTGTCAATAAGCTGACAATTGTCTGGCAAAGGATACTTTGATGACACTTCCTCAAAAGTCTTGGGTTCGAGCTGGTGACCAACTAGGTATGAAGTCGATTGGGCAATGTTTTCTTCAATAGGTTCGCCAACATCTTTAGGCGGAGCAAATTTGGCTGCCAGGCTGGGGATGCCGACGGGGCAGCCTTGCGCTTGGCCGTACAGAGAGCTATCATCTTGTCCCTCCGAATTGTCCACATCATACACAGAGCAAGATGCACGATCATCACTTTCATCAATGAGTTCGTCATACTCCATGTTGTAGTCCATTTCCACTTGTTCCCCCGCTAGGTTCGGGTCTACAGGCCCTGAGCGGTAATCAACATCGGCATGAGTCCGTTTGCTTTGGGACCCCACTGCCTCTGCAATCTGCGCCACTAAACTCTCGAGTTTATCAAGTCTTTTGTTGAATTTCGACGCCTCTTTAGAGGCAGCTGTCGAAGAAGTCGATTTGTTCATATTCGGAGTAGTGGCCACTCCCGTACTGTCTCCGATTGTATCGGTCTCAACAGTACGCTCCTTGCTGCCCTGCGCACACGGCGCGGGAGAAGGAATAGCAGCGGGCCCGCTGCGCGTAGATTTCGATGTCGACTTTGTCTTTGTCGAGTCCGTCATTTCGGCGTTAGAATTATCCGTCAAGAGCAAAACAAAACTGGGTATAAACTGTCCAAGAAGATGCTTTGATGAATATGTGATCCGAATATATCAAAGAGAAAATAGTTCAAACACGAAAAACAAGGAATTTTCCTCAAATTCTGCGACCTCGTGTGGGATTTTTCCACACGCAAAACATGGCGCTAACGAAATTGACATCACGTGACCTACGTGCGCGCTAGCGGGCTCTCTCTTGTTAACGTAATATCTCACGAAATTACGTAATAAAATACTAGTTATAACTTCACCATGCTCGAACTCGAAGCATATACAGTTACAAACAGCTAGGTAAAAACCCTGTTATCATTAAAAAAAAGCTGTTACAATTCACGAGGGCGCACTCCAAATCCCAATTAATTATCAATTTACAACAGTTACAAACAGCTAGGTAAAAACCCTGTTATCATTCAAAAAAAGCTGTTACAATTCACGAGGGCGCACTCCAAATCCCAATTAATTATCAATTTCATACAAAATTGTGCATGTTTTTTTTAAAATAATGATTCAATAGAGATATCATAAACAACGTTGAAAATAACCTATTCAGATTTTTTTCAAAGTAGACTTCATGATTTGTATAACTTTTCTTAAAAATTGCATGATGGACTAAATGATGTTAGACCAAAATACTAGTAGACCAAATGGGGTGTAGACCAATTGGAGTGTGGACAAAATTAAATGTAGACTAACTGGATAGTGGACCAAATTGGTGTGGACCAAATAGCAGTAGACCAACTGGCTAGTGGACCAAATGGTAGTAGACCAAATGGTCATAAACCAATGGGGGTCCAGGGGGGCGAAGCAACCGGAAGCTTTTGGAATGTTGATATCCAGAACCAAAGATGTTGTTCAATACGTAAACTAGTTAGCTATAAAATAGTATGTTATATCATTAATATAGTTAGCTCAATTTGTGTGGGCAAAGCGAGGAATCCTGAATAAGTGTGTACAGGGGATTGGGTTAGATGTCCTTAGTGGGGATCCAGGGGGTGTAGCCCCGGAAGATTTCGGATTTGGGCAGATTAGCACTCTCGAGATGAAGAGGATTATTGTATCACCTTTCACATATTGAATGGGAGGTGGCAATGTTCTTTCATTCAACTGTTATATCTTTCTCTCTCTTTCTCTCTCTTGTAATGATAAGTATAATTATAATGAAGTATAGGAATCTAAATTAATTGTCCATTGTCATGGGAGCATGCCCCCGTCTCTCGTTCTACATTTACCTCTCTCAGTATCCTAATTCCTATATTCTTGCTTTCAAAATAATCTGAACAAATTTAGTTGGATAATATTATTGTGAAACAAGTACCCCGCCTATCGGGCTGCATTACATATTCAATAATTTAATAATTCAATAATCTGCTATTTTTAAAATTTGTTATAGTGTATATTCTAAATAACCCTCTGGAAGTCATTCATTAAACTATACTTTAAGTGTTTATAGATTAATATTATAATATAATTAATTTGATGCGCATAACAAGATTGTTGTTTTCTATTGATTTATTTTGATTACGTAGTTATATATAACGTCTGAATTGTATTTAAGATAAATTATATGCAAAATTTAACTGTTTATGCTAGAAAGATACACATATTTTCCATGAGTAGTTACTTATGAAGTCTAACATATCATATATATACTTCGCACAAAAAGTTCCGCAATCGAGGTTTGCGCATTAATAACTTTTCTATTACGCTATTACCATTCATAAATTTGGTATCATTGGAAAGCGTGAATTCTCCCCTTTATATTGATATAACATTCGCTATGAATATTTTATCATCGAATGTGCATTGCATCCAAATGTAGGGCAAAGTCAAAAGTGAAATGTTGCAAAATGCACTGATTTTGTCAACAGTGTGCCTTCCTTGGCTTGAATGGGGGTGAGGTGGTCATGCATTCAAGCCACCTTTTTAATCTTCAAACAAAAGGAAGGCACACTGTTGACAAAATCAGTGCATTTTGCAACATTTCATTTTTTACTTTGCCCTACATTCGGATGTAATGCACATTCCATGATAAAATATCCATAGCAAATGTTATATCAATGTAAAGGGGAGGATTCACGCTTTCTAATGATACCAAATTTATGAATGGTAATAACGTAATAGGCATTTAAGCCACGTTTTAATCTTCAAACAAAAGGAAGGCCCTTTGTTCACAAAATTAGTGCATTTTGCAACATTTTACTTTTGAATTTGCCCTACATTTGGATGCAAAGCACAATCCATGATAAAATACTCATAGCAAATGTTATATCAATGTAAAGGGGAGAATTCACGCTTTTTAATGATACCAAATTTATGAATGGTAATAACTTAATAGAAAAGTTAGAAATGCGCAAACCTCGATTGCGGAACTTTTTGTGCGAAGTATATATGGAATTGATATGATTTATTGTTACCTTGATATACATGTTTTGTTCTGTCCACCCTGCCTCATGTCACTATGAAACGATACATTTCTTTTGTGACAGTGGACCTGGGTTTCTATGTTTTACATCTTTTGTTATTTCTTTGAAGTTAATAAAGATGATATATATATATATGAACCGCAAATATTGGGGAATAATAATACAGGCCATCTCCGCACCTCAAATATGGAAGGGGGGGGGGGGGGGGGAATTCATCCCTCATATGCACCGTGATCGAAGCAACTAAATTCTGAGTATACCGGTACGTCACCACATGATAGGGTCATGAATGGGTTTGTTCAAATCATGCAATATGTTGCGGGGAAATCCCAGCGGTTTTTTTAGGTCCAAAGGTCGAGTGAGATAAGAAGGCCATAAGGTTGTGACGGTTTATTCATGTACATTACAAGTATTTGATAACTAAGTAAATACTTTTGTGAAACTAATGCATTCGAAGTAAAAGGTTGCTTTTATATTCATTGCATCATTTCCCAAAACAGATATTGTGGATTTTCTCAAATGTTCCCGGAATTTTTGTGTCTAACAAATTCAATGATTTTATCTTTTAACATGTGTATGAGTGTACACATCAATTTTTTTTTTTTACTATTTGACCTAAATATGCTTTGTATATTTATCGAGTAGTAGTTACGGTCAAAGTTATAGTGAAAACTATCTACGGAACGTATTCACTGAAAAGTGTAAGCAAGTCACATTGAAGTTTCAACGCGATTCTAGAAGTTGTTAATTTTCTTCAAACGTGTAATTGTATTAATTTATCATTTTTGACGTGTTTATTGGAAGACAACATCATCATTCATTTGTGTAAGTTCGTAATCAATTTCAAATTCATTCCGAATTATTCGATATATATATAAAAAAGCTGTGACTTGAATATGACGGATCATCGAAATGAGGTATCGATAATGGATGCAGCAACAATTACTGGAAAGGATGTAGTAAACATTTTGAAAAGTGGTCAATGTGCTGAGATACACAGGTGAGTCAAGTGAAGTCAAACAAAAACATAACCAGCTCGACCCGATCCGATTGGCTCCTGGCCGACTAGTGAAATCATGAAATCTACAACGCATACTCATGCGATCTGCATGATCTGACTGAAAACCAGTCGATCGGATCAAGTCGGCTGTGTACATTAGCTTAAAGCCAAATGACAGTTTTGGGAAAAATTACCGAAAATCACTTTATTGGCCAAACTAATTGATTAGTATTGTTGAAATAGTATATCGAAGGGCTTGTGTGGAAATATGCGAACCTTAGCATCGTTAAAGGGATAGTACAGTTTTGGTAAGGCTAAACTTTAGTAACCAAAACCCTAACCCTAACATTACAAACTAATAGTTATAACTCCACCTAACTCTAGTGAACGCTAGCGCGGAGCGCTATAGCGTTCTAGGTCGGGATAATAGTGCCCCCGAATTTATCATTTTATGTGCACGATAATTGTGCCTTAAATGATACATATGATACGGTACTTACCACCGATTAGACGATAAATATGTGATGCAACTATGGGGTGGATCAGAATGATGATTTTTCGCTCCATTCCGCATCAAAATTAGTGATTTATGCACCTCCTCGACCTCTATCTGTGTTGTATCGCGACTTCTGAACGATCGATGATCGGCTTCGGTCTCCATTCAAGTACCGCGCCCTCTAAATAGACGGCAGAACTGACTCGCGCGTTTAGTGGTCGTACGGTCGTCGATCGTTCAGAAGTCGCGATACAACACGGAGAGAAGTCGAGGAGGTGCATAAATCACTAATTTTGATGCGGAATGGAGCGAAAAATCATCATTCTGATCCACCCCATAGTTGCATCACATATTTATCGTCTAATCGGTGGTAAGTACCGTATCATATGCACGGGCGTAGGCATGACATTGATACCCATTCAAGTGGGGGGGATGAGCTATTCATTCATCGGATTACATCCCCCCCAGTTGAATAGGTATTACGTAACTCGCTACGCCCGTGATCATATGTATAATTTTAAGCACAATTATCGTGCACATAAAATGATAAATTCGGGGGCACTATTATCCCGACCTAGAACGCTAGCGCTACGCGCTAGCGTTCACTAGAGTTAAACTCCACCATGCTCAAAAGGTATACCAAATTACAAACGACTAAGTAAAAAGCCTGTTATCATTGAAAAAGAGCCATTAAAACACAAAAGGACGCTCTTCAAAAAGGCATTGGTTTCAACCATTTTTCATTTTGTTGAAATAATGATTAAATAGAGAGATCATCAACAACTATAAAGAAACAAATTTTGAAAAAATTTAAGCATTTTTTTTATAAAAAAAATCAAAATAATCCAATAAATTTTGGGGCCAAATTTATTACGATCGGATATATTTATCGATACTTTAGCCATTTCTGAACCGATTTTGACCAAATAAAGTTTATTCTACCATTACAATTGTTCTTTCAAATTCGACACTCAGTTTTTCATTACCTCACAAAATAATTGTGTTGTGCAGCGCCCTCTCTATAATAATAATAATAATACTTGCATTTATAAGGCGCTTTATACGGGCGTTTCTAAGCGCACTGGTGGTCTGTCTAAATAAGAAAACTAGTAAACACGATAGCATAAAAACAATACAACACCAAAGTCAAAGTAACAAATCAAAAATAACAAATACATGTATAATACAATACTTAATAACTATACTGTGTGCGCCTCCAGAAAACTGAACTACCCCTTTAAATTTAGAAATATCAGTTGAAATGTGTTTTCCTGCCGCTGATATGGGCCTAGATTCACCACCAGGTTGGCCCGTCTACGCCGGCGTGCACGCTCGTTCGCATGCAGAGCGCACGTCGTGCAGCATTTGCCATATGCATTGCACGCAGTCGCGAACATGCGGTTTGACATTTTTTTAGTTCGAACATTTTATTGCTAAAATATTCAATTTCAACCCCTTTTTTGTCAAAATCTTCTCATTAACAGATAAGTTATTTCTTTCACATGGCTGGTGAGAAAAGCGTATTTTTTCATTTTTGTTGGGGTGGGGCGTTTCCCAGTACTAGCATTTGGCTTTGAGATTTAAAGGGATCTAGTAACTTTGTTGGCAAGTGCAGTCAAAACCACTATCTCGGCACAATTGAAAAGTCAGAAAAGTGAAAAAATAAAGCATTTGCAAAATGTTAAATTTCAATGCCAATCTAAAGGACATACATAATATTATTTAATCCTGAAATATGATCACCTAATATTACTCTGCAGGAATAATGTGCTTAATTTCAATGAAGTGGTGTAACATACGTTACCCTCGACATTTCACATGAGAGCTAGCTAGCTTTAAAGTTGGTAATCGAAGGTTGCAATCATGAAAATAACCAGTAAAGTGTGTGTAAAATCATACAAAAATATGTTTGAACCTCACATCTAGTCGAGGGTCCGTTAATGATATACGGCGATATGTGACTGGGCGGTAACGTAAGTGTCACAATGGGTAACGTAAGTTACATTAGTGTTTTTCGGCCACCATGTTGACATTTCAATTGGCTACTCAGCTGACCCTGTACCACATAACAAATTATAAATGACGTACACGAATGTAACTTCAATTTAGATAGTAATAAATTATATTATACACACAATTAGGAATGCATGATAACGTATGTTACGTCACGTAAGTTACATTTTTTGTATTCAATCGGTTAAATTGGCAACATTTAGTTGAACCTAGTTTTCATTTTCTCGTAATAACGATCTACTTCATTGGCCTTAACTCCAGAATAGTCGTTCATATTACAGTGGTTACTTATATTTTGAAATCGTAGTAACGTATGTTACACCTTTGTAAATGTTACACCATTGTAAATATATGTACCGTCTTGTTGAAAATGAAATAAAATTGAACATTGAACATTGAACACCTCTTAAATCTACCTTTTCATGCTGTCTGTTTCATATGTTCCCAGTCAAATTTATTTTGTATATTGATGTTCAAACATGTTTTTACTTGTGTGTAATGTTCTCATGTTTATAAAAACAATATAATTGTACAGATATCAGCATCTAATCATATCCAATTATTGAGTATAATAACAGTAACTTATGATTCAGTAGATTTGGCGACAAATTTCCAATGGGCATAACAATTTGAAATGAAGTGGGATCATCAAAACTTTTATTACACTTTATGGAACGCTGTGCTGCTGTAATGAAACCGCACTTGTTCTGCTTCCATGTACTCTTATATTTGTACCAAACTGGAAAAACTGAATAATTTTTGTCTTGGCGACATGGGGTTTTAGAAAACTCATATTCTAACCCCTGTCATTTGCTTATTTCATTTTAAATCGCTCTAAAGTTATGGTAACTTTTACGAAAAGGACCCTTGTTTCGCTGAGCGAAAGTGTGAAGTTTTAATTCTGTTTGACTATTGGAAGGCACCGTAGTTGTTACGTATTTATTAGTTGGAAATTGTAAAAAATAAAAGTAGACGCTAACTTTAGATCAGACGAATTATGGATGCCGATAGTCTCGGTACATCTCGGCACAGAGTTAAAAGTATAATGTTCTTTTGTTAAATTTGAGCCTAGTTGACTGTCAAGAGGATCGTCATGAAGATGTCATTTAGTGTAGTTCCTGCCACAGCAGTAAGTAGGATTATTTATTTGACTTTAATAAGTAGAAATTCAATGTATGAAATGAGGTCTGGTTTTCATTAGTCATGAGTCGCTGTACAAACTCAATGGCGAGCATACTTATAACACAGCTATTCAATATGTGAATGATAGCGTGTGTCAAGATTCCCGTATGTGAATGATGGCGGGTATCAAGATTCCCGTATGTGAAAGATTAATAAGAAACAAGATTATTTATAGATGTGTAATCTTTTAAAGGAGGATTAATTAAGTTGGTACATTGCATTAATTGGTAGTTATGAATTATGCATGTTTATTTAGTATAAGCCAATTCCAACTCAAGTCAAGTAGTCAGACAGTAGATTTGTGAGAAGAATAATTGTGCATTGTGTGTAAATTAAAGAGGTCAGTCCATTCTAATAGACAGAGAGATATTTGTATAACTGAGTTAGTCTCATTTAAATAGTGTTGATGTTATAAAGATATGTATGGTTGTTTTATGAAGATAATCGTGGCACAATTACACAGTGCATTTAAAGCTAAGTATGATATCAATAGGAGTAAGATCATTAAGAAATGAAACACACAATGCACACAAAGTAACGTGTTAAAAGTGAGATTTATTTACTTATTGTCGGTTCAATTTGTTTGTTTGTTTGCACAGATTGAATTATAACTATGATCAACCAAGAGCAAGGCTGTAATAAAGGATGAGATCATAAATCCAATTGAGCAGGTCTCACCGAGTCCTTCCTTCGTCGCGCCATATTATTCAATTGCTACGGAACCAGCCGTTGTAAACAGCCTTCAAGAATGGCAGATGAAGTGAAGAAGTCCCTCAAGCTGAAGCGAAGAGGAGCCAAAGCAAGAGTCACCAGGTTCGCCAACGGCCTTCAGATGCTGTTGGATGCTAACCGTGAAAAGTCAGAGGTCCAAGGCGAGTATGATAGAGTACAGCAGGCCTATGAAGAGTTGCAGAAAGCACATGAAGAGTATGCAATGACTGTTGATGATGATGTCTTCGATGAGGAGGAGGAGTGGATGAGTGACTGCCAGAGTGAATTTTCGAGGTTGAAAATGGCGTTCCACGATCATTGTACTCAAACCAGTCAACAGTCACCGAGTCAGTCGAGAAGCAGTGCTCCACCACAGCTAGCAGCGGCTGCACCAAGTCAGAGCTGTTTTAAGATGGAAAAGCCGAAGCTGCCCCGGTTTGTGGGAGACGTGAGGGACTATTGTGTATTCCGGTCTGACTTCAAGCATTTGATTGACTGCAGGTACACAAAGAGAGATGCCATTACAATATTGCGAAGCTGCTTACAAGGACGCCCGCTGGAACTTATAAGAGGGATAGGGTCAGATTACGACGCAGCATGGGAACAGCTAGAGAGTGTGTATGGTGACCCCCGATTTGTGGCCGACGCGATCATCAACGACATCAACAAGTTTCGTGCATTGAAGGAGAATGAGGATGACCGGTTTTGCGAGCTGGTTAATCTGGTGAGGAGGAGTTATAACACGTTGAAGGAGGTTGGATGCGGAAATGATATGGACAATAGTAACGTGTTGGCTCTCATCGAAAGGAAGTTGAGTGTAGACGACAGGAAGGTATGGTTCAGGTACCAAGGGAAAGAGCAAGACCCTGTCTCGATGCAGATGCTGCTACAGTGGCTGACTGATGAGATGAAAGCCAGAATCCGGTCTGCAGCGCCACTCCGGAATGACACACGACAGGCATCAATCAATCACATCTCGCAGCCTAAAGAAGAGACATATCAAGAGACACAGTATGAGCCGAAGCAGTATCAGAACCAGCAGCAATATCAGCAGAAGCAATATGAACCAAGTCCACGCTGCTGGATCTGCCCATCAGAGGATCACTGGGTGGACCAGTGCAAGAAGCTCACATCTAAGACAGCAGCAGACCGGTTAAGGTTTTTAAAGGAAAACCATGCTTGTTTCAGTTGTTTAAAGAAGGCAGGGAGAGGCCATCAGATGTCTACCTGCAGGAGAAGAAAGCAGTGTCCAGAACAAGGATGCAACTATTTCCATCACCCCTTGCTGCATACAGTTGTTGAGAGCAGAGAAGAGAGCAGTGACGGCAGAAAAGTATCAGTGGGTGTGGCAGTAGCTGGCAGCAAAGAAGCAGTTTTACCAATACTGACAGTAGAGGTGGTAGCTGAAAGAAAAGTCAAGAAAGGTAATCTTCTATTAGACTCAGGAGCACAGATTAGCCTTATTCGAAATGAGTTTGCCGAAGAGATGCAGCTGGAAGGTACGGCAACAACGATAACTGTTACAAAAGTTGGTGGAGGAGAAACAGTGCTAAACACCATGAGGTACAGAGTACCAATTCGGAGAGAAGAGGACCGATCGCTGGCTACAATGTATGTGAATGCTGTAGGTATCCCCTGCATATGTGATTCGATAGCCCCGATTGATACAACAAGACTGACAGGACTGTTCAAACTTAACGAAGGAGATCTACAGCGAGGGAAGGGTGAAATCGATTTGCTAGTTGGTGTAGACTGTGCACAAATGCACATCGGTGAGGTTCGTCAAGTAGAAAGCTTGTGCGCAAGGAATACCCCAGTTGGGTGGGTTGTGTTTGGAACAGCACCCACAGACAGCATAAGTAGTACAGCAATTTTGCACGAGCAGCTAACGAGTACAGTGGATCTGTCTGAAATCCGGGCTATAGAGACTGAAGAAGTGAAATCCAAAGGTGATCAGTGCGAAAGGGAAGAAATATTAGTACAGGAAGCAGGTGGGGAAAGATTGATCAGGTCTTCTGCAAGGAAAGTCGGCAAGCAGTGGGAGGTAGGGGAGCCCTGGAGCAAAGACCCGAAAGAACTGCCAGACAACAGGTTCCAGGCAGAACAAGTTATGCAAGCCACTGAGAAAAAACTGTCAAAGAATCAGACACATGCAGAAGCGTACGACAAACAGAGGAGAGAGCTAGTCGCAAATGGATTGGTGACAAAGATGAGTGAGAAATATGAATTAACTGACTGTTCGACGAAGGAAGTACCAGTACAGTGGAAATTCATCACACCAGGAGCACCCCACCAGAATGGGTGCGCAGAAACATTGGTAGGGATAGGAACAGGTTGGAAAAACAATGATCCAGGTTAGGAAATTAATCGTAAGCATCGCAAAGTGTACCACAAAGAGAGAACTTCCTAGTTTGGTAGTAATGAATTCAACTCCAGGAGAACTTTGAATTCTTTTTTTTTTCCGCTTAGTGTGCAGAATTGTCTGTGCTGATTTAATCCAGTAAGTCCCTGTGGTCTTCAACTAAGCTAAGGTTAAGCTAACCAGGTCTTCTGGCATAGTCTTTTTGGGGATTTTTACTTTGAGAATTTAAACAAATTTGAACACATATACAGGCACTCGCAGTACTTAGTTTTCTCCAGAGGGAGAACCGTATAATAAGGCGTAGAAACATTCACGTAGATTTCATTGTGAGGACTGTAAATGCTAACCCAGTAAGAGGAAAGTGAACCATTGCTAGGGTTATGTAGTTAAGGTATGTGGTTAAGGTAGTGTACCCTGGTAAAGATGGACAGATTAGAAATGTTAAATTTAAAATGGTTTTAGCAGAGTATCGTAGACCAGTCATAAAACTGGCAATAATTTATCCTGCCGAAGGATATGATGTCTAGGTAAAAGTGAAATTGATACTTAGGGAGATGATTGAAATGACAATTTGAAAAAGGAAAAGTTATTTCTATTGACAATAGATACTGTATTATCTGATGAGGAGCTTTCCTCATCTGATGGGGCCGGAGGATGTTTCGCTGAGCGAAAGTGTGAAGTTTTAATTCTGTTTGACTATTGGAAGGCACCGTAGTTGTTACGTATTTATTAGTTGGAAATTGTAAAAAAGTAAAAGTAGACGCTAACTTTAGATCAGACGAATTATGGATGCCGATAGTCTCGGTACATCTCGGCACAGAGTTAAAAGTATAATGTTCTTTTGTTAAATTTGAGCCTAGTTGACTGTCAAGAGGATCGTCATGAAGATGTCATTTAGTGTAGTTCCTGCCACAGCAGTAAGTAGGATTATTTATTTGACTTTAATAAGTAGAAATTCAATGTATGAAATGAGGTCTGGTTTTCATTAGTCATGAGTCGCTGTACAAACTCAATGGCGAGCATACTTATAACACAGCTATTCAATATGTGAATGATAGCGTGTGTCAAGATTCCCGTATGTGAATGATGGCGGGTATCAAGATTCCCGTATGTGAAAGATTAATAAGAAACAAGATTATTTATAGATGTGTAATCTTTTAAAGGAGGATTAATTAAGTTGGTACATTGCATTAATTGGTAGTTATGAATTATGCATGTTTATTTAGTATAAGCCAATTCCAACTCAAGTCAAGTAGTCAGACAGTAGATTTGTGAGAAGAATAATTGTGCATTGTGTGTAAATTAAAGAGGTCAGTCCATTCTAATAGACAGAGAGATATTTGTATAACTGAGTTAGTCTCATTTAAATAGTGTTGATGTTATAAAGATATGTATGGTTGTTTTATGAAGATAATCGTGGTAATAAGATGATTAAGTTTGAAGTCTGAGAAACGGACTGTTGCATTTATAAAAGTAGATTGACACTGAAGGTTGAATAAGCTCAATGATAATGATGGGACAAGAAACATGATGATTGAATTAAGTATAAATAGATATACATTGGTCAGGTATTGATAGTGGCACAATTACACAGTGCATTTAAAGCTAAGTATGATATCAATAGGAGTAAGATCATTAAGAAATGAAACACACAATGCACACAAAGTAACGTGTTAAAAGTGAGATTTATTTACTTATTGTCGGTTCAATTTGTTTGTTTGTTTACACAGATTGAATTATAACTATGATCAACCAAGAGCAAGGCTGTAATAAAGGATGAGATCATAAATCCAATTGAGCAGGTCTCACCGAGTCCTTCCTTCGTCGCGCCATATTATTCAATTGCTACGGAACCAGCCGTTGTAAACAGCCTTCAAGAATGGCAGATGAAGTGAAGAAGTCCCTCAAGCTGAAGCGAAGAGGAGCCAAAGCAAGAGTCACCAGGTTCGCCAACGGCCTTCAGATGCTGTTGGATGCTAACCGTGAAAAGTCAGAGGTCCAAGGCGAGTATGATAGAGTACAGCAGGCCTATGAAGAGTTGCAGAAAGCACATGAAGAGTATGCAATGACTGTTGATGATGATGTCTTCGATGAGGAGGAGGAGTGGATGAGTGACTGCCAGAGTGAATTTTCGAGGTTGAAAATGGCGTTCCACGATCATTGTACTCAAACCAGTCAACAGTCACCGAGTCAGTCGAGAAGCAGTGCTCCACCACAGCTAGCAGCGGCTGCACCAAGTCAGAGCTGTTTTAAGATGGAAAAGCCGAAGCTGCCCCGGTTTGTGGGAGACGTGAGGGACTATTGTGTATTCCGGTCTGACTTCAAGCATTTGATTGACTGCAGGTACACAAAGAGAGATGCCATTACAATATTGCGAAGCTGCTTACAAGGACGCCCGCTGGAACTTATAAGAGGGATAGGGTCAGATTACGACGCAGCATGGGAACAGCTAGAGAGTGTGTATGGTGACCCCCGATTTGTGGCCGACGCGATCATCAACGACATCAACAAGTTTCGTGCATTGAAGGAGAATGAGGATGACCGGTTTTGCGAGCTGGTTAATCTGGTGAGGAGGAGTTATAACACGTTGAAGGAGGTTGGATGCGGAAATGATATGGACAATAGTAACGTGTTGGCTCTCATCGAAAGGAAGTTGAGTGTAGACGACAGGAAGGTATGGTTCAGGTACCAAGGGAAAGAGCAAGACCCTGTCTCGATGCAGATGCTGCTACAGTGGCTGACTGGAGATGAAAGCCAGAATCCGGTCTGCAGCGCCACTCCGGAATGACACACGACAGGCATCAATCAATCACATCTCGCAGCCTAAAGAAGAGACATATCAAGAGACACAGTATGAGCCGAAGCAGTATCAGAACCAGCAGCAATATCAGCAGAAGCAATATGAACCAAGTCCACGCTGCTGGATCTGCCCATCAGAGGATCACTGGGTGGACCAGTGCAAGAAGCTCACATCTAAGACAGCAGCAGACCGGTTAAGGTTTTTAAAGGAAAACCATGCTTGTTTCAGTTGTTTAAAGAAGGCAGGGAGAGGCCATCAGATGTCTACCTGCAGGAGAAGAAAGCAGTGTCCAGAACAAGGATGCAACTATTTCCATCACCCCTTGCTGCATACAGTTGTTGAGAGCAGAGAAGAGAGCAGTGACGGCAGAAAAGTATCAGTGGGTGTGGCAGTAGCTGGCAGCAAAGAAGCAGTTTTACCAATACTGACAGTAGAGGTGGTAGCTGAAAGAAAAGTCAAGAAAGGTAATCTTCTATTAGACTCAGGAGCACAGATTAGCCTTATTCGAAATGAGTTTGCCGAAGAGATGCAGCTGGAAGGTACGGCAACAACGATAACTGTTACAAAAGTTGGTGGAGGAGAAACAGTGCTAAACACCATGAGGTACAGAGTACCAATTCGGAGAGAAGAGGACCGATCGCTGGCTACAATGTATGTGAATGCTGTAGGTATCCCCTGCATATGTGATTCGATAGCCCCGATTGATACAACAAGACTGACAGGACTGTTCAAACTTAACGAAGGAGATCTACAGCGAGGGAAGGGTGAAATCGATTTGCTAGTTGGTGTAGACTGTGCACAAATGCACATCGGTGAGGTTCGTCAAGTAGAAAGCTTGTGCGCAAGGAATACCCCAGTTGGGTGGGTTGTGTTTGGAACAGCACCCACAGACAGCATAAGTAGTACAGCAATTTTGCACGAGCAGCTAACGAGTACAGTGGATCTGTCTGAAATCCGGGCTATAGAGACTGAAGAAGTGAAATCCAAAGGTGATCAGTGCGAAAGGGAAGAAATATTAGTACAGGAAGCAGGTGGGGAAAGATTGATCAGGTCTTCTGCAAGGAAAGTCGGCAAGCAGTGGGAGGTAGGGGAGCCCTGGAGCAAAGACCCGAAAGAACTGCCAGACAACAGGTTCCAGGCAGAACAAGTTATGCAAGCCACTGAGAAAAAACTGTCAAAGAATCAGACACATGCAGAAGCGTACGACAAACAGAGGAGAGAGCTAGTCGCAAATGGATTGGTGACAAAGATGAGTGAGAAATATGAATTAACTGACTGTTCGACGAAGGAAGTACCAGTACAGTGGAAATTCATCACACCAGGAGCACCCCACCAGAATGGGTGCGCAGAAACATTGGTAGGGATAGGAACAGGTTGGAAAAACAATGATCCAGGTTAGGAAATTAATCGTAAGCATCGCAAAGTGTACCACAAAGAGAGAACTTCCTAGTTTGGTAGTAATGAATTCAACTCCAGGAGAACTTTGAATTCTTCTTTTTTTTCCGCTTAGTGTGCAGAATTGTCTGTGCTGATTTAATCCAGTAAGTCCCTGTGGTCTTCAACTAAGCTAAGGTTAAGCTAACCAGGTCTTCTGGCATAGTCTTTTTGGGGATTTTTACTTTGAGAATTTAAACAAATTTGAACACATATACAGGCACTCGCAGTACTTAGTTTTCTCCAGAGGGAGAACCGTATAATAAGGCGTAGAAACATTCACGTAGATTTCATTGTGAGGACTGTAAATGCTAACCCAGTAAGAGGAAAGTGAACCATTGCTAGGGTTATGTAGTTAAGGTATGTGGTTAAGGTAGTGTACCCTGGTAAAGATGGACAGATTAGAAATGTTAAATTTAAAATGGTTTTAGCAGAGTATCGTAGACCAGTCATAAAACTGGCAATAATTTATCCTGCCGAAGGATATGATGTCTAGGTAAAAGTGAAATTGATACTTAGGGAGATGATTGAAATGACAATTTGAAAAAGGAAAAGTTATTTCTATTGACAATAGATACTGTATTATCTGATGAGGAGCTTTCCTCATCTGATGGGGCCGGAGGA
Source organism: Echinarachnius parma (assembly GCA_037951105.1). Lineage (NCBI taxonomy): Eukaryota > Metazoa > Echinodermata > Echinoidea > Clypeasteroida > Echinarachniidae > Echinarachnius > Echinarachnius parma. Next base: position 16,101 of record JBAMJV010003363.1, on the reverse strand, counting down.
TGTTTCGCTGAGCGAAAGTGTGAAGTTTTAATTCTGTTTGACTATTGGAAGGCACCGTAGTTGTTACGTATTTATTAGTTGGAAATTGTAAAAAAGTAAAAGTAGACGCTAACTTTAGATCAGACGAATTATGGATGCCGATAGTCTCGGTACATCTCGGCACAGAGTTAAAAGTATAATGTTCTTTTGTTAAATTTGAGCCTAGTTGAGTGTCAAGAGGATCGTCATGAAGATGTCATTTAGTGTAGTTCCTGCCACAGCAGTAAGTAGGATTATTTATTTGACTTTAATAAGTAGAAATTCAATGTATGAAATGAGGTCTGGTTTTCATTAGTCATGAGTCGCTGTACAAACTCAATGGCGAGCATACTTATAACACAGCTATTCAATATGTGAATGATAGCGTGTGTCAAGATTCCCGTATGTGAATGATGGCGGGTATCAAGATTCCCGTATGTGAAAGATTAATAAGAAACAAGATTATTTATAGATGTGTAATCTTTTAAAGGAGGATTAATTAAGTTGGTACATTGCATTAATTGGTAGTTATGAATTATGCATGTTTATTTAGTATAAGCCAATTCCAACTCAAGTCAAGTAGTCAGACAGTAGATTTGTGAGAAGAATAATTGTGCATTGTGTGTAAATTAAAGAGGTCAGTCCATTCTAATAGACAGAGAGATATTTGTATAACTGAGTTAGTCTCATTTAAATAGTGTTGATGTTATAAAGATATGTATGGTTGTTTTATGAAGATAATCGTGGTAATAAGATGATTAAGTTTGAAGTCTGAGAAACGGACTGTTGCATTTATAAAAGTAGATTGACACTGAAGGTTGAATAAGCTCAATGATAATGATGGGACAAGAAACATGATGATTGAATTAAGTATAAATAGATATACATTGGTCAGGTATTGATAGTGGCACAATTACACAGTGCATTTAAAGCTAAGTATGATATCAATAGGAGTAAGATCATTAAGAAATGAAACACACAATGCACACAAAGTAACGTGTTAAAAGTGAGATTTATTTACTTATTGTCGGTTCAATTTGTTTGTTTGTTTACACAGATTGAATTATAACTATGATCAACCAAGAGCAAGGCTGTAATAAAGGATGAGATCATAAATCCAATTGAGCAGGTCTCACCGAGTCCTTCCTTCGTCGCGCCAACCCTCATTATGAAATAAAAGGAACATTTTACTGGTGTAAAGTTAAATCTCTTCACTAGCAGAGCAGGATCACTGGCGACACAATATTTCACAAATTGTGCCGAGATAGTGGTTTTGGAAAACATTTACCTTAATTGGATGTTTTTTGGCTGAGATATGAGCAAAAATGCAAAGTGATATTCACCAACTCATTGTACTTACTTTGTACACGGCATGAAATTATCCCGTATATCATTTCATATCTAACACTTCAATCGTAAATGTCTTTTGAACGAAATAGAAATTGGAAAAACCGAAACCTGTCCCGTGCTTTTATTGTTAATCGGTATGAGAGAACCACTATAGTTCCAAGTTAATTTGAGCATTATGACAATGTTATTAAGTCCCTTTAATTTAAGACAAAATGCGAATAGAATCATAATCAACACGTAATATTGCACTTGTTAGAATTGAATACAGTTGCATCAGTTCATTATATATCATACATGTATAGTCATGCTATTGAACAATGAATGATAATAATTACAATGCAATCGGACTGGCAAAACGCCCAAGAGTATTATATCAACTGTAGTGTTCTGATTTATATGATGAAAGCCTTATATTGATACAGATCCATAGGCGCACCTAGAAAAATGACTGTTTGGGGGGTTTGAACCTGAAGCATAGGCATACCCAGGGGGGTGTTTGTAGGGTTCAACCCACCCCCTCTTTACTTGTAGGTTGTCCCGAGACCACATTTTAGCGGTGTCGACCATCATTACCAATGGCCTCGGCCTCGAAATCTTTGAAGAATCCTGGTCTTGGCCTCGAAAATTGTGAAAGTTCTCGGTCTCGGCTTCGAAATATTTCTATTGACAACCCCCCCCCCCCCCCCCCCGCTTACATGATTCTCAAACAATGGTTTTGGCCTCGGCCTCGAAAATTGTTGACTAGTCCTGGTCTCGGTCTCGACAATTTGGAAGGTACTCGGTCTCAGCTTCTAAAATTTTCTATGGGACACCCCCCCTGACACAGTGATCACTGATGTGCTTCCAAAACTGTGTGTTTGTGTGAGTGTACTTTAGAATTCACGATACACAATCAAAAAACGAAGCACAAGAGAACTACAAATTAAGTAATTTGTGTTAAGGTATTCTTAGTGTATATATAATTCAATCACTGTTTCATGAAAACCATCATCTTTAATGAATTGTTTTTGCTTGTTTATAATTTTGGAATGGTTGAGCTAAAATGTGTCTTTAATTCAGACTTTCATGACAGATATACAGATGCACAACCTTCGGCACAGATGCGGTGGACTTATCTAGGTTATCATTATGACGGATTAACTATGCGTCAATCATATTGCAAGCTTGATCTAGAAACACCATATTCGCAAAGGCGTGTAGTTTACAGGATGCATACGGTGGGGAGGGGGGGGGGGGGGTGGTTATGGGCGTTTTCCCTCTCCTCCGAGTATTTTCTATCTCCCCTCAAAAACAATTCCAGTGCATTGTTTAACCCCCTCCCAACACACGTATTTTCGGTGGACGAATCTTGGTTGTCATTATGAAGAATTAACCAAGCGTCAAACTAAATCGCAAGCATGATCTAAATTATATATCATATCACATTCACAGTCACACATGTAAAACAGGCACGTAGCTAGATGGGGCATGGGGGCGCGGGGGCATTTGTATTTCTTCTCCGGATATTTATACCCCCTTCCCTAACCGTAATGTAAATGTGACGACATGGATGATGCAGATTGTGATTCAACCAGGAAATAGTTCATAGAAACAGAACTAAATATATCTTCTCTACCCAACCCAGTTAAACTGAATAATCAACCCGGATGTGTTGTGAAACTTTACCACTCCCATAATAGTGAGTTCAGGGGAATAAATCTAGTTTTATCTATCAAAGTAAACGTGGTTATAAAAATGGTGTATTTACATTAATTGCAACTTTAGGCTCGGGCTGCCCAGTCCTTGAAACCCTTGCCCCCTTACAAGGTAATAGTTAACACATGCTTCGCCACTGGAATCAGTGTGCACTCTTGGTGACCCAGCAGCCCCTGCCTTCTCGATGGGTTTCACGGTCCAAGAAAGCGATCAACTGTCGGTCATTTTACTATCACTGGCAGCGGTTGACCAGGCCTCGTGTCTTCTCCCGTTCGTTCGTATCTTGTTCGCATTAGTGCATTGTATATTGGTCTTATCGAGTGAGGTTAAAAGATTGCTGATTTAAAGTGATATAGTAACTTTGTTAGCATGTGCACAAAACTAAAAATGGTAATATGTCATGTCCACTGAGTGAAGTGTGAAGGTTCCATGGTTAATGAATGTCATATGACCGAGTAAGGAGTGAAAATGCAAAGTGATATTTGCTAACTCATTGCACTTACTTTGTACACAGTTGTTATTATCAAGTTGATAACATTTTTTTTGAACCGAATGACACCTAAAGTCAACGGACATAATGTATGCAGGTAGCGCACTTGGTGAGCACTTTGGCAAGAACGCCTTAGAGAAGGGTGGGGAGTAGGGGCCTTCTATTTAGTCCCTGCCGGGGCCCAGGGGGCAGAGCCCCGTTATCATTTCTGATTTAGCTGTTTAGAAAGAAAGTACACATTGCAAGCACCCTGATGGAACCCTGAATGGAATCAGTCATGGGATACCCACATTGGGCATCTCAATGGGGGTCCAGGGGGGCGAAGCAACCGGAAGCTTTTGGAATGTTGATATCCAGAACCTAAGATGTTGTTTTATACGTAGAATAGTTAGCCATAAAATAGTATGTTATATAATTAATATAGTTAGCTCCATTTGTGTGGGCATAGCGATGAATCATGAATAAGTGTGTACAGGGGAATAGGTTAGATGTGCTTAGTGGGGATCCAGGGGGTGTAGCCCCGGAAGATTTTGGATTTGCGCAGATTTGCACTCTCGAGATGTGGTTTAAAGAAGATTATTGTATCAACTTTCACATATTGAATGGGAGGGGGCAATGTTCCTTCATTCAACTGTAATATCATATTTATGAACCCCAAATATTGGGGGATAATAATACAGGCCATCCCCCGCACCTCAAATATGGGAGGGGGGGGGGGGGGGGGGAATTCATCCCCCATATCCCCCGTGATCGAAGCAACTAAAGTCTGAGTATACGCAGAGACACTACAAGGGGAAGACTGGACACTTCGGGGATTTTGTGTAACGCTGAATTTCGTACATGGGGAAGGGCGCCCCTAGCGTTGGGTAGGTTAACTTCTTGTTGTTTTCGCGCGTAGCCATTGGAAACACAATAGGGAACTGGTAGTGAAGTATCAAATTCCTTCTTATTTTTGCTTTTTTATCTCAAAATGTACGTACACCAAATATTAAAAGGAGTTTGTTTCTAAGTTTGTCTGTTTACAGGTGAAAATTTCCAAGAAATATTTAATAGTAGACATGCAGAATCAACATTCACGTACAAGTTTCTTTGCTTGCTGTTAAAAAAGAACTCATGTACATCATCAGGATTGTTGCTGTTACCTGTGTCATGGTTTGAAATCAAAATAGTAACATTTATTTGAATACCTCGTTTCTCTTTATATGAAGAATTGTTGTCAACAAGAGTGTCAGATCCGAAACACAAGCATTTTGTTAACTGTCATATCGGAAATGCGATGCCTCAAAAAATCCAAGTCAAGTTAAAGTCATGCAGGAAATCTGGTTCCTCTTTTCACTTTCTTCTCCAAATTCGCAGATTAAAACATAATGTTCACTTCTCATTTTCTATGCAAAAAACTACAGAAAAAAAAGAAAAAAAAAGATATGCAGGATTTGAAAATTGTCATCTTTTTTTGACAAATTTGCTAAAATAGCAGAAATAGTCAACAAAAAAAATGTGCCTTATGTCTGCATATATTTCAAGTTCATACTTCTAGTAATCTAAATCCTGATATCCACATGGACAGGAGTTAATTTCATTATTTTTTTGTCCCTAGTTTGATTTATAACATTTCATTCACCATGGATACATAAATATGAAATATGAAATTGTATGTGAAAATGTTATAAATTTGATTTCAAACCATGACACAGGTAACAGCAGCAATCCTGATGATGTACATGAGTTCTTTTTTAACAGCAAGCAAAGAAACTTGTACGTGAATGTTGATTCTGCATGTCTACATTAAATATTTCTTGGAAAATTTCACCTGTAAACAGACAAACTTAGAAACAAACTCCTTTTAATATTTGGTGTACGTACATTTTGAGATAAAAAAGCAAAAATAAGAAGGAATTTGATACTTCACTACCAGTTCCCTATTGTGTTTTCAATAGCTACGTGCGAAAACAACAAGAAGTTAACCTACCCAACGCTAGGGGCGCCCTTCCCCATGTACGAAATTCAGCGTTTCATTGATCGCTGTACAAAACCGGCGCAGTGTCCAGTCTTCCCCTTGTAGTGTCTTTGGTATACGTCAACACAGGATAGGCATAGGGGCATGAATGGGTATTTGGTAATCATCTTTGTTCAAATCATGCAAAATGTTGCTTGGAAATCCCAGCGTTTTTTTTTAGGTCCAAATGTCGAGTGAGATAAGAAGGCCATACAGTTGTAACGGTTTATACATGTACAGACAAGTATTAATACCAAATGATTACTAAGTAAGTACTGATTGTATGTAATTGTAAAACTAATGCATTTGAAGTAAACGGTCGCCTTAATCTTCATTGCATCATTTCCCAAAATTAATATTGGGGATTTTCTCAAATGTTCCCGGAAGTTTCGTGTCTTACAAATTCAACGATTCAACAATATGTGTATGAGTGTACACGTCAAATATTTTAAAGCTATTTTACCTAAATATGCTTTGTATATTTATCGAGTTATTAATAGTTACAGTCAAAGTTATGGTGAAAACTATCTACGGAACTAATTCACTGAATAGTGTAGGTAAGTCATATTGAAGTTTCAACGCGATTCTAGAAGTTGTTAATTTTCTTCAAAGGTGTAATTGTATTAATTTATCATTTTTGACGTTTTATTGGAAGACAACATAACCGTTCATTTTTGAAAATTCGTAATCAATTTCAAATTCATTTCGAATTATTCGATATACATATACAAATCCTGCATATCTTTTTTAATTTTTTTATTCTGTAGTTTTTTGCATAGAAAATGAGAAGTGAATATTATGTTTTAATCTGCGAATTTGGAGAAGAAAGTGAAAAGAGGAACCAGATTTCCTGCTTGACTTTAACTTGACTTGGAATTTTTGAGGCATCGCATTTCCGATGTGACAGTTAACAAAATGCTTGTGTTTCGGATCTGACACTCTTGTTAACAACAATTCTTCATATAAAGAGAAAAGAGGTATTCAAATAAATGTTACTATTTTGATTTCAAACCATGACACAGGTAACAGCAACAATTCTGATGATGTACATGAATTCTTTTTTAACAGCAAGCAAAGAAACTTGTACGTGAATGTTGATTCTGCATGTCTACTATTAAATATTTCTTGGAAATTTTCACCTGTAAACAGACAAACTTAGAAACAAACTCCTATTTAGTGTACGTACATTTTGAGATAAAAAAGCAAAAATAAGAAGGAATTTGATACTTCACTACCAGTTCCCTATTGTGTTTTCAATAGCTACGTGCGAAAACAACAAGAAGTTAACCTACCCAACGCTAGGGGCGCCCTTCCCCATGTACGAAATTCAGCGTTTCATTGATCGCTGTACAAAACCGGCGCAGTGTCCAGTCTTCCCCTTGTAGTGTCTTTGGTATACGTCAACACAGGATAGGCATAGGGGCATGAATGGGTATTTGGTAATCATCTTTGTTCAAATCATGCAAAATGTTGCTGGGAAATCCCAGCGTTTTTTTTTAGGTCCAAAGGTCGAGTGAGATAAGAAGGCCATACAGTTGTAACGGTTTATACATGTACAGACAAGTATTAATACCAAATGATTACTAAGTAAGTGGGTCAGATTTTTGAAATATGCACTTTTGGCCATTTCCAGACCTTGAGCGCTTCTATAATTTGCTGTGTCTCGCCATTAACTCCGATATACCTGTTTTTGGTCTCATATTAAATAGTATTATTAAGGCTTTCAGAAAAAAAAAAGTTGTTGATCATTTCAAACATTCGGTTTCATGCCACAGGACCTCAAAGGGGGAAAAATAGCATAAATTGTCATTTTCCACAAAATAATGAATTTTTAAACCTGATTAAAAAAAATATTAATCAACTTTAAAGGCATTAATGTCTATATTCTCTATCTTACATTTCTGGAGCATGTATCACATAAGAATTGTCGGAAGAGCGGCATTGATATGATCTCAGGGTACATTTCAATAGGAAAGGCCATGATAAGTGAACGTCCGTGAACATACATTAAAATCCATACAACCAAAATTCTACTTAGTTGTCAAAACAAAAACTATTTCCAAAACTTGTGCTCACGGACGTTCGTTCGTCATTTATTGCCCCAAAAATCTTAGTAAAAGTTCAAGTACTGGTACAATTTTTTGACAGCAGGTGCCCCTTGTGTGTGCCTTTCGACCCAGGTCATTGCCAACCACACATGAATATGTTGATTTTTAGTCACCATCACGGAGGTTCGTTTTACATTTGATCAACTTGCTTAGCTGTTTTGTAATACCACTAGATATTATATTTACTTCCACCTGTGCAGCGTGGACATTGTATTATAGGAAGTCAAACCCCAAGATTATGATTATGCACAGTCGCAGGCCTACAAGCGAAAGACAGCTGTTCAAAACATAAAAAAGGGGGTATATGGCGCAGTAACAAGTAACAACATTGCAACCGAAGGTCTGTGTGGAAACTGTTGCCCCACCCTCTGCAAAACTTGAGACTGTTGGCCCCTCCTCTGCTGCAGGCTTTGAGACTGTTTTCTCATCTGCCTGTCGGATTTAAGTCCAACTAAATGGCTGTATGGCGCAAGATTGGTGTAATATTTATGCATTATTTTGATGACTTCATCGTAATAATACTTATAATATTGTCTGTTTTGTTATTTCTTGATATATCAAAAATATTGTTTTTGCTAGAATCATTATAATATTGTACAACTAAATTTTAGCTCGCGCAATATTTATAATAAACCATTCAAGGTTAGCCTTGTTCTTAATTATAATTGAAACATTGAAACCGGTTGGAGGTTAACAATTAGGAAACAAGATGTGGGTCAGGAAACATCGGAAACTATCAACATGATTATTTGCAAGATTTAACTTTGAAATATGTTATAAAACAATTTATAATCTCTTGCAAATTAGATTTAAATGTTAAACACGTTTAGTTACTTTAGTTAGCCCTTAAAATGATTGAATTTATTATATATGCGATTGTTATTACATTTTATTAAGATATTCTTTCTAAATAAAATGCAATAACAAACATGTATAATATGTTTAGCGTATAATATTTAGCGTAATGGTTTCTATGTCTAATATTTCTTTATACAAAACATAATATACATGTATGATCTAAAAAGGCATTCTTTATGTATTTATTTAAGAAATAAGTTTTACGTGTATATTATTTACTTTGCTCATGGCTTTTGGTACCCTCAGTTTGTTTCATGTTTTGTGAACATTTATGGCTGGAAAAGATAAACATATGTATTTTCAATTAATAAACCATATACGAATTGAATCGAAATACAACATACACAATCCAAAATAACTTTTATATATGGGTCTCCCAAAGTCAAAATACATCTCAAATATATATGGCAAGGTTTTGCACATATAAAAACGTGTGATATGCATATATTAACAAATTATGTTGGCACTTACATTTATTTCTGTAAGGAATTGACTCGAGATTGGACACTTGGGTACCACTATAGGCAATTCGAGAACGTCCGTGAAATTAATACGAACGTCCGTGACATTAAGACTCATGTGAGAAACTGTATTCTGGTGACAGGAAAATGGCCTTTATTTTGATTAAACATGTTATTTATGGTGAATATATTATTCATTGCGGATATGGTATTGGAAAAGATATCGCTAGTGATATTCGTTTGTCTCGCAATGTGGTCAACAAGGAATCTTAAGAGATCACGACGTTTCGTGCGCCGCTGCAACACTTCGTCAGGTGTGATACAAATGTAATGCAAGCAAGGGAATATATACCCCACGGGTAGCGCAGCGCGCTACGCCGTATGAGCGAGAACGCTCCTAATTGGTCAATAACGGACAAGGCCTATTGGTCGGTGCGCACGGGGTCTCGACCAATCAGCGGACCGGTTGACTGGCTCGCCTGCTCGGCGGGAACAATGGCGTGTTCAACCAATCAGCGGGCCGCTAGCTCGGGCTGGCCTATTTGGCGGAATCAATGGCGTGTCGGTGCCGGATGTTCGGGCAGATTCATGGGCCGCTGTCTCGGCTGGCCTATTAGGCGGAATCAATGGCCAGCCCGAGCTAGCGGCCCGCTGATTGGTTGAACACGCCATTGTTCCCGCCGAGCAGGCGAGCCAGTCAACCGGTCCGCTGATTGGTCGAGCGCCCGTGCGCACCGACCAATAGGCCTTGTCCGTTATTGACCAATTAGGAGCGTTCTCGCTCATACGGCGTAGCGCGCTGCGCTACCCGTGGGGTATATATTCCCTTGCTTGCATTACATTTGTATCACACCTGATACATATATATATATATATATATATATTGATATATACTGTCCTCAGATTTGTATTAGGCCGAACGCGGGTGCGTCCGTACTAATAATGATTTAGAAGGCATACACTTTTGTAAATGTATATTATAGATACAAATACATAGATACATATAGTTGTAGATAGAGTAGCCTCTTGTCAGACCGAGCGCGGGTGCGTCCGGTGTGATGATACTACTCTAGAAGGCTCACGAGCTATTTAAATGTGTAATATAGATATACATATATAGTTATATACAAATACTATAGCCATATATAAAAGTATAATAGTTATACACAAATAAACTCTTATCAGGCCGAACGCGGGTGCGTCCGTACTGATGATAATGCCATAAGAAGGCATACAATTTGATTGAAAATGTATGTTCATAGGTACCTGTAGATATTCATTTTATATTGAATATTTTATATGCATAATATGATACTACTTTAGTTATTGTGCGGGGATGCACAAATGACTTATAGGGGAAAAAAAATAAATGATATATATATATAATATAATAATTGTGAATAAAATAGGATGACATTAGGCCGAGCGCGGGTGCGTCCGTACTAATAATGTCCTAGAAGGTATACACTCTGTTGGTTAGTGTATAGTTAAGTTAAGTTATACATATATATTTTAGTGCGCGGGGGTGCACAAATTATTTATAGATGAGATATAAATACAGGGAAACCCGGATAACACACAGTTATAATCAGGCCAAAAAGATTCTCCTCGTTATAAACGGTTCCTCGTTATAAGCGAGCTCGTTATAACGGGGTTTCCCTGTACATACATAGTATAATAGTTGCTTATAGAGTAGTTCTCGTCAGACCGAGCGCGGGTGCGTCCGGATTGATGATGCTACTCCAGAAGGCATTCAAACTCTGTAAATATGTAGTATAGATTATATACATAAGTGCGCGGGGGTGCACAGACACTTTATAAATGAGATATAGACACATAAATATAATAGTTGTTTATAGAGTATATTCTCGTCAGACCGAGCGTGGGTGCGTCCGGATTGATGATGCTACTCCAGAAGGCATTTAATTTTTGTAAATATGTAGTATGGATATATATATATATATAAATATATAAGTGCGCGGGGGTGCACAGACACTTTATAGATGAGATATAGATACATAAATAACATAATAGTTGTTAATAGAGTAGATTCTCGTCAGACCGAGCGCGGTGCGTCCGGATTGATGATACTACACTAGAAGAAATATAATCTCTGTACACTTGTAGTATAGATATAAATACACATGCCAGTGCGCGGGGGTGCACATATGTTTTATAGACAAGATTTCGATATATATATGAATTTGTTTCGGTGAAATGCGCGGGGGCGCATACACAGATACACAGATACACCCTAACACACAAATACATAATATATATAATAAAATAAAATATTGTCCTCAGATCGGACGCGGGTGCGTACATTCTGTCGATGATAGTGGTCATAATATACATATTATATTATAAAAGATATATAAATTTATATATGCATCATAATAAAAAATAAATGATAGCTCCTTTGGCTATTATATATGTTTGTATGCGTTTATCGGTGTGAGCGCGGGTGCGCACATATTGATAACCGTAGGTGGGAATGATTATAAAGATTAATACTTAAATTATTATTTTTTACAAGGAGACAGGGAGTGCGCCCTCGTTTGGCATCCACGGACGCAACCACGTTTCCCCCATCACGATGGGGGTTTTTCGTGGCCTCCGCGAACTAGTGCATTCGCACTAGTCAGGTGCCAAACGCCTTGCCCATTGTATATGTTTGGCCTTCGGCCAATTATATAGACATGGCGTAAATAGTCAATTTTGACTGAGTCGCCATCTAAAATAAAAACTAACTAACTAACTAACTAACTCACACCTGACGAAGTGTTGCAGCGGCGCACGAAACGTCGTGATCTCTTAAGATTCCTTGTTGACCACATTGCGAGACAAACGAATATCACTAGCGATATCTTTTCCGATGTTATTTATGATTGCGGAAATGTTGTAAAATCATTTATTTACAGAAGTATGGTGGCATTTCTGTTATAGAGTGCCCAACCGAGGAAAGCCGGTGTAAAATTAGGGGTTACGATTTCCACAGGTCCACTAAGAGTGATAGTTAAGTAGCAGACATTTCATTATAATCAATTCAGATAGCTAAAATCATATCAACTGATAAATTTATATGTTTTATATTGGTCTGGAGCCTAGAGGAGATTCAAATAAATGTTGTCATCAATTTCTGTAAGACTGTTCAGGCAGAGAACGTCCGTGAAATGTATGCGAACGTCCGTGAAATTGCAATTAAAAACAATAATAGTAAGAAAGAGGGACCAGGCGACTTGGACAATGCTACTTTTATATCTGACTCGGATGTATGCATAGTCTCTGGCTTAAATATAATAGGAATAGATAAAGTATTATCATCATATTGTTCTATAAGCATTAAGTCAATTCCAACCAATAATAGGACTCATTATAACGACCAGGTCCATGTAAAAACCAAACTATTTAAACAGATTTATTGAAATTTTCAAGTTTGTTTGTATAATGACCCTGCTTTAAAGCCATTTGCGAAGAATAGAAACTCTTTTGGATGAGATCAGATCATTCTGCCAACATTCTTGTTTCTAGCGAACGTCCGTGAGCGATATGGGAACGTCCGTGATGAAAACTATACTCTCTTTGGTCATGTAATTATGCAATATTATGATCTAGACAGCAATTTATCCTATTAACATGCACATTGAAGTGTGTGTTACGGGAATACGAGCGTATATAGATGCGTTCCTAAAAAATGCGGCTAAAGTAAAGCAAAGGTTCTGAATAACACATTAATTTTAAACAAACATAACAATTCAGTAAAAGTTTGGACGTTTGTATTTTCTATTTGGCAAATAAAACACAATCCTCGTTTGGCATACAGAGAGAAGCAAGTCTTAGAAGTAAATTGTCAAAATATAAGCTGTATATGACAGAAAATAAATTAGATATATGGGTTCTAAATCTATATCTACATAATCCCTCACGGACGTTCGCCTTTTGGAGATGGGTTACTTCAACAGTGAATAAAAACGGAATCACATGGAGTTTCCCAGTATAATGGGGTACGCCTGGAAGCTAGGATTCCATGCTTTCACATTAGATAGATGTCTTTAAATTAAAAAAATAAATTGAATTTTACCCTGTTGGGGTCGAAAAGTGCACTTTTCAAAATTCTGACCCAAGTACTGATTGTATGTAATTGTAAAACTAATGAATTTGAAGTAAACGGTCGCCTTAATCTTCATTGCATCATTTCCAAAATTAATATTGGGGATTTTCTCAAATGTTCCCGATTCCGATGTTCCAGATCGGACGCGGGTGCGTACATTCGGTCGATGATAGTGGTCATAATATACATATTATATTCTAAAAGATATATAAATTTATATATGCATCATAATAAAAAATAAATGATAGCTCCTTTGGCTATTATATATGTTTGTATGCGTTTATCGGTGTGAGCGCGGGTGCGCACATATTGATAACCGTAGGTGGGAATGATTATAAAGATTAATACTTAAATTATTATTTTTTACAAGGAGACAGGGAGTGCGCCCTCGTTTGGCATCCACGGACGCAACCACGTTTCCCCCATCACGATGGGGGTTTTTCGTGGCCTCCGCGAACTAGTGCATTCGCACTAGTCAGGTGCCAAACGCCTTGCCCATTGTATATGTGTGGCCTTCGGCCAATTATATAGACATGGCGTAAATAGTCAATTTTGACTGAGTCGCCATCTAAAATAAAAACTAACTAACTAACTAACTAACTCACACCTGACGAAGTGTTGCAGCGGCGCACGAAACGTCGTGATCTCTTAAGATTCCTTGTTGACCACATTGCGAGACAAACGAATATCACTAGCGATATCTTTTCCGATGTTATTTATGATTGCGGAAATGTTGTAAAATCATTTATTTACAGAAGTATGGTGGCATTTCTGTTATAGAGTGCCCAACCGAGGAAAGCCGGTGTAAAATTAGGGGTTACGATTTCCACAGGTCCACTAAGAGTGATAGTTAAGTAGCAGACATTTCATTATAATCAATTCAGATAGCTAAAATCATATCAACTGATAAATTTATATGTTTTATATTGGTCTGGAGCCTAGAGGAGATTCAAATAAATGTTGTCATCAATTTCTGTAAGACTGTTCAGGCAGAGAACGTCCGTGAAATGTATGCGAACGTCCGTGAAATTGCAATTAAAAACAATAATAGTAAGAAAGAGGGACCAGGCGACTTGGACAATGCTACTTTTATATCTGACTCGGATGTATGCATAGTCTCTGGCTTAAATATAATAGGAATAGATAAAGTATTATCATCATATTGTTCTATAAGCATTAAGTCAATTCCAACCAATAATAGGACTCATTATAACGACCAGGTCCATGTAAAAACCAAACTATTTAAACAGATTTATTGAAATTTTCAAGTTTGTTTGTATAATGACCCTGCTTTAAAGCCATTTGCGAAGAATAGAAACTCTTTTGGATGAGATCAGATCATTCTGCCAACATTCTTGTTTCTAGCGAACGTCCGTGAGCGATATGGGAACGTCCGTGATGAAAACTATACTCTCTTTGGTCATGTAATTATGCAATATTATGATCTAGACAGCAATTTATCCTATTAACATGCACATTGAAGTGTGTGTTACGGGAATACGAGCGTATATAGATGCGTTCCTAAAAATGCGGCTAAAGTAAAGCAAAGGTTCTGAATAACACATTAATTTTAAACAAACATAACAATTCAGTAAAAGTTTGGAGGTTTGTATTTTCTATTTGGCAAATAAAACACAATCCTCGTTTGGCATACAGAGAGAAGCAAGTCTTAGAAGTAAATTGTCAAAATATAAGCTGTATATGACAGAAAATAAATTAGATATATGGGTTCTAAATCTATATCTACATAATCCCTCACGGACGTTCGCCTTTTGGAGATGGGTTACTTCAACAGTGAATAAAAACGGAACCACATGGAGTTTCCCAGTATAATGGGGTACGCCTGGAAGCTAGGATTCCATGCTTTCACATTAGATAGATGTCTTTAAATTAAAAAAATAAATTGAATTTTACCCTGTTGGGGTCGAAAAGTGCACTTTTCAAAATTCTGACCCAAGTACTGATTGTATGTAATTGTAAAACTAATGAATTTGAAGTAAACGGTCGCCTTAATCTTCATTGCATCATTTCCCAAAATTAATATTGGGGATTTTCTCAAATGTTCCCGGAAGTTTCGTGTCTTACAAATTCAACGATTCAACAATATGTGTATGAGTGTACACGTCAAATATTTTAAAGCTATTTTACCTAAATATGCTTTGTATATTTATCGAGTTATTAATAGTTACAGTCAAAGTTATGGTGAAAACTATCTACGGAACTAATTCACTGAATAGTGTAGGTAAGTCATATTGAAGTTTCAACGCGATTCTAGAAGTTGTTAATTTTCTTCAAAGGTGTAATTGTATTAATTTATCATTTTCGACGTTTTATTGGAAGACAACATAACCGTTCATTTTTGAAAATTCTAATCAATTTCAAATTCATTTCGAATTATTCGATATACATATAAAAAAAGCTGTGGCTTGAATATGATGGATCATCGAAATGAGGTATCGATAATGGAGGCAGCAACAATTACTGGAAATGATGTAGTAAACATTATGAAAAGTGGTCAATGTGCTGATGTACACAGGTGAGTCAAGTGAAGTCAAACAAAAACAGAGCCAGCTCGACCCGATCCGATTGGCTCCTGGCCGACTAGCGAATTCATGAAATCTACAACGCATACTCATGCGATCTGCATGATCTGACTGAAAACCAGTCGATCGGATCAAGTCGGCTGTGTACATTAGCTTAAAGCCAAATGACAGTTTTGGGAAAAATTACCGAAAATAACTTTATCGGCCAAACTAATTGATTAGTATTGTTGAAATAGTAAAACAAAGGGCTTGTGTGCAAATATGCGAACCTTAGTATCGTTAAATTTAGAAATATCAGTTAAAGGGCATCAAGCGTGGGGATGCTACATAGCGGGTCGCCATTTTGAACTGGGCTAGTTTGCGCGCACCGCATGACACTGAGCTAACGTGCATTACGCACCGTGCGCAACGCGTATGCAAGATGGCGCCGCGCATCTCATTTGACGAATCTGAACTACATTTCAAGGGGAA
>JBAMJV010003362.1:147500-239816 GCA_037951105.1 Echinarachnius parma | reverse complement strand
TCAAAAAGCAAACAAATATTTTCAGATTGATACAAGTTGAGATTAGCTATGTTAAGGACAGGGTAATGCCACGAGACAACCGATAAGGTACCCTATCTTTGTTGACATACTTGTGCAAAACGGCAAAACCTGACAAAAGGTTCATGTAATGTGTATTCTGTGATATTTATGTCCACTGAGTGATGTGTGAAAATACCATGGTAACTGAATGTCCTATGACAGAGTAATGAGAGAAAAATGAAAAGTGATAATTGTTAGCTCATTGCACTAACTTTGAACGCAGGTGGAAGTCTCTGAGGGACACTTTAACATCTGAACACTTCAACTATAAATATCTTTATCTTTATCTTGTTAGTGCCCGGTTATTATAGCTTCTGACTAATCGAGCAATGAAAAGGGTTTCATGGGAATGTCTCCCATTCAAGGGTCTTTGTGGCTCAATGGATTGAGCACCGGTCTAGCAATCTGGAGGTCTCGGGTTCGATTCCCGGCGAAGCCTATTTTTCTTTGCTCATTTTCAATCATTAAAAAATATTTCTAGTCAGTTTCCTCTATGTTTGAATTTATTTTATAAATATCTTTATAAATAACAAAAGAGAAATTAAGAAAACTGAAACCTGTTCCACAATTCTATTGGTAATATGAATACAATGAGTTATGTGAGAACCACTAGTTTTGAGTTTTGTGGATTTTGACAATGTTACTAGATCCCTTTAATCATACTTTTCCCTTCAACGCTGGCAAGAGCAAGTTTAATTTTACAGTTCAGCAAAATGTCATAGGAAGTCTAAGGCTCAACAAATGTCATTTTTAATAAGTTGAAAAACTAAATTGTTTACATGGATTCCATAACTACATACCGGAAGTGTGGATAAGTCTAGACTTGCCTAAAGCCCTCCGCACACAGAGCCGACTCAACCAGATCCAACTGGTTTTCACTCAAGCTAGAGTCGGTTTTGCTCAGTCGTAGTCGATTCAACATGTAGAATCGGCCTCGAATGATCTCCGACTTGCTCTTGACCGGCAAAACAGGAGTCCTAAGGCTAAGGCAACGTATACTGAGCTGAACCGACTGAAACCAGTCGGATCGGGTCGAGTCGGTTCCGTGTACAGAGGGCTTTACTTGTCCAGGGGGGTGCTGCATAAAGAGTCAGAAAATGCGCCTAAATGCGCAAATCGAAATGGCTCAAAGTGCTTATGTTTTCTGA
The DNA here is from genome assembly GCA_037951105.1 of Echinarachnius parma. Taxonomy (NCBI): domain Eukaryota; kingdom Metazoa; phylum Echinodermata; class Echinoidea; order Clypeasteroida; family Echinarachniidae; genus Echinarachnius; species Echinarachnius parma. The sequence continues at coordinate 238,608 of JBAMJV010003362.1, read as the reverse complement.
CTTGCGACCAATCGAAACTCTTTATGCCACATCCCCTGGTAACTTAAAGGGGAATTCCACCCCAGAAATGTGATGTTTGCTATAAAATGAAGTGAATATGAAGAATCATGATCGAAAATCTGAGCCAAAACGGTAGAGCAATAAAAAAGTTATGACAGGATGAACTTTGCTCCGATTTTTAGTATCGTTCGCAATTACTATCGATCGTGACGTCACTTGCGAGCTGCAGCCACTTTGACTTCTACATGGAAATTTTACAAAATTAAAATTTTCTTAATAACAAAGCAAATTTATGAGCTTACAAATTCCAAAGAGGTTGGCCCATCGATATTCTTCTATGAATTCGTGAAAACAAGCAGAGAGAAATTAATTTTTAGCAACGAAATGAGAAATAAGTCTATTTTCATGTACTAAAGCCATGGCGAGTTGCTCGTCAATGATGTTGCATATGGCGGCAATTTTGAAACGATCGCTCATTACTACATGATGTTCAAATAGGTATAACTCCTGTGTTTCTTGTCTGATTTTTCAAATTTTCACCAATTATGCCTCTTATTCTGCTTATTCAAATAACGAATGGTTTTATCAGGCCCGGAATACCCCTTTAAGGCAACAGGTTAACTTCTGGCCCTAAATATGATGTTCCTAAATATATGTTGGTCATTTAAGTAACGTTAAGTCGGTGTGTTTTACGCACCATGTGCAAGACGTTCGCAAGATGGCAACATTGCCTGATTTATGAATCTGAACCGCCTTTAAGCCAAGCCTATGCACTAACTTTTTTCGATACATTGAGGCAAGTAATGCCCGGCGCAGACAGAGCCGACTCGACTGGTTGTCATTCCGATCGGCTCAGTTTTCAGTGCCTCGCGACACACATTTTGCCAGTCGAGAGACAGTCGGATGCCAGTTGGTGCCGATTCAACAAGATAAATCTGCTCCGACCGACCGGGCCCAACTCTAGCCTGATTGAAACCAGTCAGGTCGGGTCGAGTCGGCTCTGTCTGCGCCGGGCTTAAGGTCATAAATGTTTAATTTTACTTGAAAAAAACAGAAAATAAACAAAATAAACAAAAAATCAGGTGTGAGAAACTGCAATTTTTCTTGTAGTTGAACAATTGTTTAGTTGCCTGATCAGGCAGTAAAACTAGGCCATTTATGAAATTTTACTTGCCCCATGCAATGGCAAGTGTTAAGCCTAGCGCACACAGAGCCGATTCGAGCCGATCCTAGTGTTTTTTAGTCCGATCAGGTCAGTGTAAATACTATGTTGCCTCACGACTCAGATTTTCCTAGTCGGTCGGAAGCCAGTCAGAAGTCAGTCGGGTCCAATTCGACATAATGAATCGGCTCCGAATGATCGGGCCTGACTCTAGCCTGACTGATATCTTGTCGGATCGGGTTGAGTTGGCTCTGTCTGTGCCGGGCTTTAGTGTTGAGCCCTGTTTAAATCAAAACAACCAATACTCACTTCTTGTCTGTGGGCTTGATATCTTTTTTGACTGTCTCCCCCTTCTGTGCGAGGTGCGCTTGAAAACTGTTGTAGAGACTAAACGACAAGAACGATGACATTTCTGACCGTGATTTCTTTGTCCCTGGCGTTGAGGTTCCGCTCGCTGTGCTTGGCTGTAAGACAAAGTGAAAAGATAGAGCAAACAATTATCACCTTTCTACAAAAATAACTTTTTGGAATGAATCTATATTTAAGTAAATTTGGATGAGCATGAAAGGAGACTGTAATTAATTTGTTCCTAATGTTAAAATACCGCTTGCCGTAAACACCCATGGAAAAAGGTCAAAGGTATGAGAGAAAAATCAGTATCTTTCAACGTTTTGTTTCCCTAAATAAAAATATTTGTTTAAACTAGTTTCATTAGATACAGCCTGAAAATCATCAGTTGGGACTTGGGACTTGGCAACAAGAACAGTGATATGTCTGTCTGTGATTTCTTAACTCTTATGGTTGAAGTACTATTAAATGTGCTCTGCTACGAGATATAGTGGGCAGATAAGTAAAACACAGTCCCAATAATTGTGTTACCGAAGTAAAGCTTTACAAATTTGATGCGTGCGGATCGTAGAACCCGTCTGAACAATGTAAGGACGATTCGTTGGCTCTGGACAAAGTAGTCTTCGTACATGCAGACCAATGAACGCATGCTTTAGAATGTTGTGTTTTCCAATTATATATTTTTTTCTGGAAACATATTTGTGTGAACTTGTTGATGGAATAGACTCTAAAGATGTTACCTTTCGTTTATAAGTATATTATTTGTGGGTGGTGGTACCCTTTAAGGCTTACACAATGGTCTTAATGAAACACCAGCAGTAAGGCATAATGCTCTACAGCTCAGTGTGGGTTAACCCGCTGTAATCTTCATTATTATATCCTTTGTATTTAGTACTATAATTTATTTTTGCAGTTGCTAATTTGTTTATGACTTGTATTACAGTACTATTTTGGTATATTTTTTTATATTGATTCTTTATTCAGGAATAAAAAACAGACAAACAAACAAACAATAAATATTAAAATAGGATCTCTGAAGGAGAGAACATACCCTCTTCTTTGGTGATGAGACAGATTTCTTAGTGACCTCCCCATCCTCTGTCTTGAAGGGTCTTCCTCTCTTCTTTGGTGATGTGCTGATCTTGGTGAACGGCGAACTCGACTTGGAGTCGCTCCGAGGTGATGAGCTCTGCGATGAATTCAGCTGATGACAAATATAATGGAGAAATGAACAGTGAGGAATATAAGAATTTAGCTGAGAAAGAGGAGGACTGATGACAAATATAATGGAGAAATGAACAGTTAGGAATATAAGAACTGTTGAGAAAGAGGAGGACACGAAGTCACATACAAATGTATAATGATTAATTACATTTTAACATTGTACATATTTTTGTGATTGATTGAATAAACTTGAAACTCAAGTCGTTTTTTTTACTTTAGAAAAAAAAACATGATTACAAAGTTTGGGAACCTCGTTAAAACCAAATGTAGCTCTTTTTAGAGGTACACTTGAGTTTTGGTACTTCCCGAATGCCCCTTGACATTAAATTAGTTGGTTTTAATTCCATTTGAACATTCATTGAATACAACATGTTGAATGAGATTCTCTTTCGAATGCTCTCATAGTTTGCTCTAAAATTTGATTTCAAAATATTTTATTTATATATCTTCTGGCTAGGCAATATTTTTGTTTAACTTTCTAAAAAAAATACATTAAATGCTTTTACACTTCTCTCAAAAAAATGCCAAAGAGGTTTTTAAATAGTTGTTGATGACATCTCTATTTAATCATTATTTTAACAAAACATCACATCCACAATTTTGTATGAAAAATAGTTGAAACCAATGAGTTTTTAGAGAGCGCCCTCTTTAGTTGTAACTGCTCTTTTTTTTTATGATAACCGGGTTTTTACTTAGTCGTTTGTAATTGTGTATACATTTCGAGCATGGTGGAGTTATAACTAGTAGTTTTTACTGTAATGGTGCAGGTTTTGGTTACTAAAATTCAGTTTGCCCAAAACTCAACTATCCCTTTAATTGTTGATAAATATTCAAAGTAATATAAATAGGTATCATTTGAAAATTGGGCAGCACACAGATGAGGCTCTGTCTTTCAAGATGGAATGCAGAACTCAATTTAGCACAAACGACCTAATGTCCTTCTAATTCTCACCAAATGATTTGGACTACCAGACTACAAGTCTTTGTCTGATTGATTGACTGATCGATTGATTGATTGATTGAAACAAAATAACAGTAATCACAAATGTGTGCTCATCTTGGTTAACGATAGTACTTAAAAGTAATTACTGAGCAGATGGGATTACAACAGAAATTATAATTAGCACTCTTTAGCCCCTCTTAACGCCAGACTCGCTGGAGTTTGGTCTTGGAGCAGATGCAACATGGCAGATGCTCCACTTTACACCTGACAAAACAAACAGGTGACAAAAAAAAAGAAAAATACATTCTTTTTAACTTTCATCTTCAAAATCTTCACATACACACATTCATCCACCTTCAAACTCACCCAAATTCATGGTATCCAAGTCATCTCTGTCTTAACAGTTCAGTTAAAGTTAAAGAGGCCCCAAAAATGCAATATTGATTGGTCTTATAATCGTGTGCACTATACCAACTCCAATGGGAAAATCTGCATAGCAGCATGGAAAGATTCTAAAAAGTGGTATAGGCTAAGTAACATTTTACAAAGTAATGATACTCCGATACAAAAGGATGGGCGTTTTATTGGTATACACTTGCCTTAGTACCAATCGTGCCATATATTAAATGCATGAGACTTATTGACCAGGGGCAATAATATTCTTATTTATACGGTGCTTAGAAGAAAAAAAACACTGTAATAATCGTTACATAACTGTTATTTCCTGTAATATAATTGTTATAATCATCATCATCATCATAATTTTCACCGTCGTCATCATCATCACCACCACCATCACCACCATCATCATCATCATCATCATGACCACTACCACCAACATTATCATGATCATCACCATCATCATCACCATCACCGTCATCATCTTCATCATCAGCATCCCCTTCATCATAATTATCTCCATCATCATCATCATCGTCACCATCGTCAGTATTCAATGTAAGACTGACCTTCTTCTTGCCTGCCATGGGTTCTCTTGAGTAGTCCTTGGTTGGTTTGCTGATGGACTTCAGGAATATATCATCATCGTCCTCATCATCCTTATCATCTTCCTTCTCATCGGTATCAGATGGGTGGTATGGTGATTCAGTCTGGCCCTATTAATTCAAGATAGAAATAAATGATAATAATGATGATTATAATGATAATAGCAATTAGGCTGTGAATATCGTTTACTTCCAATCAATAAAGAAATATGAGTTTCATGAAGTTCTTTTGCCAAGTACAGAATGCCCAAATGATGATTATTGGTGCATTTGGGGCAATGATCTGTAACATCCATTTTGCTATTGAATACATATTGGCACCCAGGTTGCTCACATCCTGCTTAACTTGTTCCCTGCTAGATTTTGTTATTGAGCAATTCACACAGGACCTACCAGATTCGCTTAGGCAATAGGTTAACCTAACATTCTGCATAAGAAGCAGGGGTGCAGAAACGTTAACGATGTGAGCTAGCTCAGATTCTGATTTACATCAAAGCCTGGCCTATCATCAACAGTAAGCAGCAGGAGAACTGACAAAAGCTGCTTTGGAAGTGTCTGACTGATAAAGGCATGCAGGTCATTCATATGATATTGTGTATTCATGGTTAGTTGAGGGCTCTGAACAGAAACAGTTAAATTTGAGCTAGTGGGGCAAGAGGAGGTCACTGCATTCTTAAACAAGGCGATAGCCGTAATGTGTCTCGCCCACTTGCGCGCATTCCTGCCAACAAAATTTGGTTACAAACAGATGGAGGGTTGGAAAGTTATCAACCATTATAGAGTCATGCAGGTAAACTTTCTCATTTGACCTTTGACCTACTTATGTGACCTTCGACCCCAGAATATCATGGAGGCCAATATAGGGTATCTACCAATCAAGTTTGGTTACAAACAGATGCAGGGTTGGAAAGTTAGCAACCCTAATAGACTCTTACCTCAAAACTTTCACATTTGACCTTTGACCCCAGAATATTATGGAGGCCAATATAGGGCATCTACCAATCAAGTTTGGTTACAAACAGATGCAGGGTTGGAAAGTTAGCAACCCTAATAGACTCTTACCCCAAAACTTTCACATTTGACCTTTGACCTACATATGTGACCTACTTTGACCCCAGAATATTATGGAGGCCAATATAGGGCATCTACCAATCAAGTTTGGTTACAAACAGATGCAGGGTTGGAAAGTTATCAACCCTAATAGACTCCTGCCCCAAAACTTGCACATTTGACCTCATTTGACCTACTTATGTGACCTTTGACCCCAGAATATCATGGAGGCCAATATAGGGCATCTATATTTATTGATATTTCAGCCGTTTCTGAACCGATTTTGATCAAATAAAGTTTATTCTGCCATCAAAATTGTATGCTCTTTCAAATTTTACACTCAGTTTTTCATTACCTCACAAAAAAAAAATTTTGTGCAGCGCCCTCTATACCAAAACTGAGCTACCCCTTTAAAGTTTCAGGCCACTAGAATTTGACCAATCTTGTTTTTACTTGCCCGACTGGGCCACAACACAAAAGCGTTAATTTCAAGCATTGCTGTAATTGCTGACCACCTTACCTTAGAATTATCCTTTTCAATGGCTGCCTCGATGGCGTCAATAGCTTTGGTGAACTTGGCTCCCTTGCCTGCCTTGGTGAGAGCCTCCTTGTGCTTCAGATAGTGCTTCAGGCTTTCCTCCTTCACCCAGGCACTGTGGAGTAATGAGACAGAAAACTATTGTTAGAGGTCTTAAGATAAGATAAGATCCCCAAAAGGGGGGAAATTGACCAGAAAATAAAATTGACAACAAAATTTGCTAATATTGGGCTACATAGGGTATCAAACCCAAAGCCTATGAATTGATAAGACTGGTGAGAGCTTCCCTGTATTCCAGATAGTGATTAGACTTTCCCCCTGGCACTGTGGAGTGATGAGACAGAAAACTATTGTTAGAGGTCTTAAAATAAGATTCAAACGTAGGGGAAAACTGACTAGGAATAAATCAAAGAAATAACCAGAACGTCAATGACGTAGCGCTCATCCGGCATCTCGCAACATCAAATATCGCAAATTTCATGTGGTACACTTTTCAACTGGTCAACAAACAAAAAAATTTGATGCCCTGGAAGGGACATAAAAATAAAAAAATTAAAAATTAGAGTGAAAAAAATAAAAATTTGATGCCCCGGAAGGGAAGGGGAAAAAAAAAAAAAAAATAAATAATTAAAAAAATAAATAAATTAATTTAAAAATTTAAAAAATTAAAATAACAAAACAAATAACAAAAAAATAACAAAAATAACAAAAATAACAAAATTTAAAAAAATTAAAATTACCATAATTAATTAATGGAAAAAAATTTCACAATTCTGTGTAGAAGTTTAGTGTACCAAAGTTAGCTCTACCAGATAAAGCAAACCAAATCAAAATCGGTCGAGAAATGAAGGAGAAGAAGCATTTTTTGTGATTTTGAATAAATTTGCATAAATTACCATAGATAATGAATTTCACGATTCTGTGTAGAAGTTTAAATCCCCCTCCTAGCCCTATCTTATGAAACAATCAGAATCAAAATCGGTTGAAAAATAACGAAGAAGAAGCATTTTGAAAACTGTGGACGAACGGAACGACGGACGGACGGACGGACGCCACGCCATGGCATAAGCTCATCGGGCCCTTCGGGCCGGATGAGCTAAAAATGATCAAAGCAATGTGGGCATTGCAAAGTATCGACCCCAAGACCTCTGGATTGATTGACTGGTGAGAGCTTTCTTGTGCTCCAGACTCTCCTCTCTCACCCAGGCACTGTGTAATGAAAGGACAGAAAACTAATATTGTTAGATTCAAACTGACCAGAAGTAGATTTAAGAAATCAAAATGATCAAAGAGTACATGCTAGATTCCCAAGGTATCAACCCCAAGACCTCTGGATTGATAGACTGTTGAGAGCTTCCTTGTGCTTCCCATAGTGCTTAGACTCTCTCCCTGGCACTGTGGAATGATAAGACGGAATAACATGGATAGAAATCAGATTTTACATTTTCATTTCATGTTTACAGAAAGACAAAGTCTCAGGTCAATTTAGATTCATAGGTGCTCCAGGTAATGTTTCAAACTCCCTTCCTTCACTTAGGCACTGTGGAACAATGAACAAGAATAAGATTCAAACATCTATGGGAAAACTTAACCAGAAATAAAACCCTTTAATAGAAAATATAACAATTGAGTAACAGCCACCCTCTCCTATATTTGAGAAAAGTTGTAATTATTCCCTGTTGCCAAGGGCAAGTAAAAAATGATGTCGGGCAAGTAAAATTGCATAAATGGCCTAGTTTGGTTGCCCGATCAGGCAACTAAATTATTGGTCAACTCGTTGGTCAACGAGAGAATAATGTAATTCCTCACGTGCAAATATAATCTAGAAGTAAGAGGGCAAGTCAATTTTCTGTTCGGGCAAGTAAACTTTGAAAAGTTGTGAGTTTCCTTGCCCGAATGGGCCATTAGAGAAAAGAGTTAGTGTGGAGGCTTGCTATACAACCAAAATACAATTTTTCAATGCAGCAGGCAATGGTACTTCAAACATAAGCAAGTTCAAGTCACAAGCTAAATAGGAAATAATGAATTCTTGATTTGATTTGTTTGTTACAAATAAAATGTTCCTGTATGGATACTTACTGGTCTTCGGTGCCAAAGAAGTTACAAATAAAATGTTCCTGTATGGATACTTACTGGTCTTCGGTGCCAAAGAAGTAGACAAATCGCACAGCCTTCTTGCCAGCAGGCTTTTTCACATTCTTCCACGCCTTCACAATCTAAGAATAGAAACAAAACAACTTTAAAGAATTTTTAGACATATTATTCATTCCTTTTTAGTTTTTAGCACATAAAAAAGCAACTGGTTCATACTCAACCTCTCTAAAATAGATAATCATTTAGATATTGGTAGAAAACATAACCTTCCGTATATAACTATTCTCTTACTGTTTAATAAGTTTCTACTTGCGGACTATTCCAAACCATGGGGCTGTAATGCCTGGGGATGTCTCACAAAGATTCTAAGTTAAACTTAACTTAATTTTGATAGTTTAGTTACATTTATTATCATAAAGGAGCCTTGCAATGATTAATATTTTTTGTTTTAATGAAAGTCTCATATATACTTTTTTTCCGGGGGGGGGGGGGGGGGGGGGGGGGGGGCTTTGTAGTTCTTTTTTTCTCTTCATAATAACAAAACACATTTTGTTGTACAGTAGGTCACTTACCCTGCCAGGCCATGCAGGAAAGCTGCTCATCTTAGCCCTGTAGCGAAGGAAATACAACACAAATTAATCAATGTGAAACACTCAAACGCACACAATTTATGTTTTCCTGGTCATTTCATTTCTGTAGTTAATATTGTGATACCAAATTAATGTTTTCTTGGCTGTTTCATTGCTGTAATTATTGTGATACAAAAATTAAAATTAATTCATGTTTTCCTACCTGTTTTCTTGAAGTTATTGTATTCAAGAACAAATAGTGCTGTTGACGAGTCACAGGTACCGCCGAAAAATGGCGAGTCCCGGGCGCAAAAATCGATACTCGATATCCCGAAAAAAAAGCCAAAAGTCCCCGTTTTCTTTTCTTTAATTTTTCCCTCTTTGAACGCCCGAGTTATCTGCCCACTTCCATTTTCTTTTCTGTCCTTTTTGTGTTCATGCACTCAGCGGCGTGACATGCCGATAGCGAAATCAACAAATGGGTAAATTTCGGGTTCCCGTGACTCGCCCGAAAAATTATCGCGAGTCCCGGGAGGGAAATACTCCCGAAATCGACACCTCTATGAACAAACAATATCTATTACAATCAATAGCTACAGAACAGGTACAAAATTGTTCATCTACTGAACATTAATTAGGGGCCTTTAGCCCCTTGGGGCAAGGGCCCGATGGTGATGCATAAAGCGGGTCTCCCATGAGGAACTCCCAATCTGTTGCATTGCAAATAAAAGTTGCATCATGATATGAAGTCTCAGTCCCAAACACTAAACTGTTTTTAGGGCAGAGACTGCAGTTTCAGTTTTGAACATGTTAGAAAGGACACCAGCATTGACTAGTCGCAGCTACACCTAGTCTCATGGGGCGGTATTCTACTAAATTTATCAACTTAGGCTGGACTACATTTTTGTGTAAGTTCATAAACTTGGACTAACTAATCCACACTTTAGTCCACACCTCAGATTAATTAAACCTGCAAACTGAACATTTTGGGCTGGCTTAAAGTCATAAACAGGCCTACCAGAATTTTAGTCGGGACTAAAGTTATCAACTTATTTGGGGGTTAGTTGACACTTAGTTAGCACTTTAGGCTGGACTAACTTAGTAGAATACCTGCCAATAGTTGCACTTGTCACAAGCTTTCAATCTCATCGTGGGAGACCGGCATAAGTCGGCTTTACCAGCCCTACTTCCACTGATCTCTAAGCTATGTGGGGATAAGCTGAGATACGAGTCAAGAAAGCTTGTAAAGAATTACCTTATCAAGTTTATTGAGATCAAAGAGTCAATGGCCTGAATTTGCATCAGTGCCACAACTTTAGTCCTGGCAAAATAGACAGAAAGTTCCAGTAACCCGTTGAACCGTTTATCACCTGTGGAATTTCACTAGCCATTGATGGTTTAGATCGACAAATCTATCGTTTTCATGGCCTCTTTTACATATAATTACAATCTTTTAAGTAACTGTCGGCCCTTCTAACTTGAGATTTGTTGAGCTATTGTCTTGATGGTTATGTTCCACAGGAAATATTCTACTCGTTTCTTGGCATTATCTTTCACTTGAGGCACTCATACAGATATTACTATTGGGTTAAAACAATGGTGTAGCATGGACCATGGTCACACCAATCGGGGGGCACAAGTTATGTATTTCTTTATTTGTTCATAAAAGTTTCATGTTTTGTTTTTATAGTTTTTCCTTTTAAATCAAATGATTGGGAAAGTTGCCCCCCCCCCCCCCCCCCCCCCCCCCCCCCCCCCCAATATCTACACCACTGGTTAGAAGAATAAATATAAAATCACAACATTTGAACATGGTATCGCAAAACATAGATTTATTTTAGGTAAGAACTAAAACTAAGTGAACTCATTTGCCATTAATGATTGTCAGTGCCGATGACGATGTAAATAATGCTTGTTTAAAACTTTGCTTTACGGAATTACGCACCGAGTCAGTAAAAAAACTAAATGTTTACATGTTCCTCTGAACAATAAATATACTTTTTAGTTAACCTCTTAATTAAAAGTCAAACTTTGTCAAAGTCTTTGACTTTGTCTGTAGAAAGCAGTCTAAAAATAAATTAAAATAAATCTTGAAAATGAAAATAAAGACAGTGACAAGTGAAGTGTGCAGAAAATTCTTTGTCTACAAATATTGAACTAGGAATAAAATACATATGTGTGATTATCGTTGTACAATATAATTACTAACAACAATATTGTTAGGGTTAGGGTTAACAACAATATTAATAAACTCGAGCAATACTATTAAAGTATTAGATTGTATGCCATTTAATTTCAGCTCATCGATCGCGCGAAGAGCGATGCAGCTCATTCATGAATCATGCACGAGAACAAACAGCGGTGAGCGTCGGCTGGGGCACGCGTGGGACTATGGACACACACCGCTGGACGCCGACCCATCGCAACCAAATAATAAGCTTTCTTACCAAACCAAGTCCCCTAATTCGAAATCTTTGGAGTCGCCATCCTTCTTAGGTGTACTCTCAGTATGATCCTTGTCATTTTCGGGAGGATCCGAGCTAGGAACGTCCATTTCTTCAGTCGCTTTGACCTCCTGTTCTGTCTGCTTATCCGCCATTTTTCCAAATTTCGCGTGTATTTCGCGTGGGTACTACAGAAAATGGAAGGACGCCATCTATTGTTTAATACAACACAATGCTAGCTGCCCTAGGCCTATATAGGATCTTCGAAAAAAGGACGAAGTCAACATTACAAATAGCTGCATCAGAATTTTCATGGGCGTATAGGGCACATTTTTCGGGGGGGGGGGGGGCCGGCTGAAGTATTTTGCCCGAATAATTATCCTTCCCGTTGTTCATGACATGTAATAAGAAACAAAAATGGATTTCATAGTTGAGTTTTGGTATAGAGAGTACAGTTTTGGTCAAACTGAATTTTAGTAACCAAAACCTGCACTGCACCAATATACATTCTGTTTGTTTGTTTGTTTGTTTATTTCCGAAATCACTACAATAAATGAAGTGCAACGGGGGATCGACCCAATTCAGCAGAATTAAAAAGACAAAACCGCTGTTCTTCCTTGGGGTCCCACAAAATAGATACAGTATTAAACGTCTATGAGAAAAAAAGGAAAAAAAGGAACTGCAAATATTTACAATTTCATGGAATATATTTATCTAAAAATGTTTGAAATGATCTAAAGCTCGTAGCATTAAGAATAGATTAATAGTTATAAACTCCACCATGCTCGAAAGGTATTTAAACAATTACAAAAGACTATAAGTAAAAAGTCTATTATCATTCAAAAAGAGCAGTTAAGCGCTCTCTAAAAGCTAATTGGTTTCAACCATTTTTAATTGTTGAAAATTGTGCATGTGATGTTCAGAGAGATCATCAACAACTATTTAAAAACACCTTTTTGTAAGCATTTTGTTTTCAACGGCTAACGGTTCAAAACTATTGAATTATTGAGAGGTCCCACAATAATTACAAATTGTTATGTATTTATGGCATATGAGACCTCCACTTGAAGCTTTTGGATTTTAGCAATTTAGAAGTGTATGATGTGCACGATTTAATTGGGATACAGAGAGACTCTTCTCCGGCAGGCTTAAAGGGGTAGTTCAGTTTTGGTATAGAGGGCGCTGCACAAAATAATTGTTTTTATGAGATAATGAAAAACTGAGTGTAAAATTTGAAAGAGCATACAATTTTAATGGCAGAATAAACTTTATTTTATCAAAATCGGTTCAGAAACGGATGAAATATCAATAAATATATCCGATCGGAATAAATCTGGGCCGGCCAGATTTTATTAGATGATTTTGTTTTAATTCAAAAAATGCTTACACTTTTTCAAAATTTTTAGAATGAGATTTTAAAATAGTTGTTGATGATCTCTCTATTTAATCATTATTTCAACAAAACATCACACGCATAATTTTGTATGAAAAATGGTTGAAACCAATGCTTTTTGAGACTAGCGCCCTTTTGTGTTTTAATGGCTCTTTTTGAATGATAACAGGGCTTTTATATACTTAGTCGTTTGTAATTTTCTATACCTTTCAAGCATGGTGGAGTTATAATTATTATTAGTTTGTAATGTTATTGTGCAGGTTTTGGTTACTAAAGCTCAGCCTCACCAAAACTGCATATACCCCTTTAAAAGGGATAGTTGAGTTTTGGTAAAGAGAGTACAGTAATTGGTCAAACTGAATTTTAGTAACCAAAACCTGCATAATTACATTACAAAATAATAGTTATAACTCCACCATGCTCGAAAGGAATCAATGAAAAATTACAAATTACAAATGACTAAGTTAAAAGCCTATTATCATTTTAAAAAGAGCCGTTAAAACTCAAAAGAGCGGTCTCTAAAAACTCATTGGTTTCAACCATTTAAAATAAAATATTGTGCATGATGTTTTGTTGAAATAGTGATTAGATAGAGAGATAATCAACAACATTAAAGACCTCATTTGTATAAGAGGAAGCATTACAAAAACAAAATTAATGGCGGGTTCAAAATTATCGAATAATAATTGTGGGGCCCCACAGTTATTACAAATGGTTATGTTTATATGGATATTTCAGCCATTTCTGAACCGATTTTGATCAAATAAAGTTTATTCTGCATGTCATTAAAATTGTATGCTCTTTCAAATTTGACACTCAGTTTTTCATAGTCTCACAAACAAATTATTTTGCATGTGCCCTCTTTACCAATACCCAACTATCCCTTTATATAATTGACAAACGCCTTAATTCTAATGGTGCAACCATCCGTGGTGATCCGTAATGGAGCCAAAGGGGCGGAGCCACCGAACGCTTGTTTATTATGGAAATTTATAAAATAAAGACATGACTTGTGTTTACATATTGGCATATAATTATAAATATTTTCATATCATTTCAGTTTGCATGGCGAAAAGTCGTGAATTAGTATGATAATAGCGATGATGATGATGTTGATGATGATCGATGATGATGATGTTGATGATGATGATGATTAGGGATGATGATGATGATGATGATGATGATGATGATGATGATGATGATGATGATGATGATGATGATGATGGTGACGATGATAATGATGATGACGTCGACGACGACGATGTTATGATGATAATGAGAATAGGTTGTAGCGATGGTTGATGTCATTTTTGTGTGGCATAAAAAGCTTGGTCGCCGTCAAGCACAATAATTATGTTCTGTATTCTTGTTTGTTGAACAGCGCCATCTATAAATTACCGTATCGTCTGCTGCTATTTTTGTATAAATATACTATGTTGTTTACAGTTCGTATACCACTATACGTAGTGGTGTACTTCAATGGATTTTTACCATGTTTACAGTTGTGGTATGGGGGTGGGAGGGCGCTTTTTGTATTTTGTTCATTTTAAAAAGGACAATTTTAATGCAAATATAAAAAAAAAAACAAGGGAAAATATAACACATATGGGATAGTTGAGTTTTGGTATAGAGGGCGCTAAATTTTTAATTTTATTTTTGTGAGATAATGAAAAACCGAGTGTCAATTTCGAAAGAGCATGAATAAACTTTATTTGATCAAAATCGGTTCAGAAATGGCTGAAATATCCAAAAACATAACCATTTGTATTAATTGTGGGGCCCCACATTTATTCGATAATTTTGAACCAGCCGTTAAATTTTTTTTTAAATGCTTCCTCTTTTAAACAAATTACAAAGAGGTTTTTTAATAGTTGTTGATTATCTCTCTATCTAATCACTATTTCAACAAAACACCACATGCACAATATTTTATTTAAAATGGTTGAAACCGATGAGTGTTGTAATTTTGTATTCCTTTTGAGCATGGTGGAGTTATAACTATTAGTTTGTAATGTAATAGTGAATTGAATTTATTAGGCAAACAAAATAGTAAAATACAAAATATCACAAAATAAATGTACATAATTATACAATTTAAAGCCGGGACCTCTGTGAAGCAGCAGCTTGTATTTGAGGCCCCAATAAATAGATATTTACAAATAAAAACGACGAGCAGTATATAGCAGTAGCTTGAAATATCACAATCATACGCATTCACACAGGATAGGAAAGAGAAAGGGAGAAAGGGGAGAGATCTAGTCAGTCATGGATGAAAGCTCATGAAACGCCAGGCGTTTAAATAGGGTTTTGAAACGAGTATAAGAGTGGTGCTATAGATTTAAGTTCTTTACTAATATAATTCCATTCATTAACACCAGTGAAACTAATAGAATGGGTTCTGATTGTTAAATGAGAAATGGGTTTGCGTAAATTTTGACAATTCCGAGTGGGATAGGTATGAATCAATTGATTGGTTTTAAACATATTATTAAATATTTCTAGAAGAATACCTCTGTGTAATTTAAACATAAAAATAAGAATATTGAGTTTCACAAGATAAGGCAATGGAAGAGTTTTCAATTATACAAAAATAGGAAGAGAATGACTAACATAATGACTATTTGAAATAACACGTATGGCACGTTTCTGGAGTAAAAGTATCTTGTTAGTGTGTACTTTATATGAGTTTCCCCAAATTTCATTACAATAATTTAAGTGTGGTAAGATGATTGCATTATAAATATAAATCAATATCCTAGAAGGTAAAAATGTTTTCAATTTATACAATACTCCAATACTTCTAGATAATTTAGATGAAATGTTCATAATATGATATTTCCAATCTAATGATTCATGAATAATAATACCTAGGAAATTAATTGTCTCAGTTCTTTCTATGATAATATTATTAATTGATATTGGATTTATATCATGTGGAATCATTTTATTCTTAGAACGAAATATAATATACTTGGTCTTAGTGAAATTTAAAAACAACTTATTACATTTAAACCAATCATTAAGCTTCTCTAGTTCTTGATTCATAGTAGATATTAATAATGATACATCTTTATTTGAATACAATGCAACTGTATCGTCAGCAAAGAGTGAAAATGTTAACAATTTAGAGGAATTAATTACATCATTTATATAAATCAAAAATAAGAGAGGTCCTAGTATACATAACCTTGTGGTACCCCAATATCTACATGTGCATATTCGGATTCGACACCATCTACCACCACATATTGTTTTCTATTTAATAAATAACTTCGGAACCACTGTAAGGGTAAACCCCTAAGTCCATAAAATTGTAATTTTTTTAGAAGAATATGGTGGTCGATGGTGTCAAACGCCTTTGATAGATCCATAAAAACTCCACAGCAAACATTTCCCTTGTCCATATTTTGTTATATATTATCAGTAAAATTAATTACGCTTAGAGAGGTAGAATGATTTTTACGGAATCCAAATTGTTCAGGAATTAGTATATGATTTGTTAGTCAAAAAATCATAAAGTCTGTCATACATTAACCTTTCTAATAACTTAGAAAAAATTGGAAGGAGTGCAATAGGTCTATAATTTACTATATTTTCTTGGTTATCTTTTTTAAACAGAGGAATAATTTTTGCTATCTTTAATTTGTCAGGAATAATGCCAGAGCTTAGTGACTTATTAAACATATCACATAATGGGTGTACAAAATAATGAATACATTCTTTTACTACTCGAGGTGAAATATCATCAGATCCACTAGCCTTAGATATTTTAATCAAAGAAGACATTTTAACAATCTCATACATAGATGTATAGGTTTCACAAAAAAAGACAATGAGTTTGGATGCGACAGGTAATCAACAAATTAATTATTCGAGCTTGAGAGTGAATTCAAAAGATGTTTTCCCACATTTACAAAATAAGAATTAAAGTGTTTTACTATATCACAATCATCTTGAATTTAATTTCAAATCGCCGAAATACATATTTTTAGGAAGAACATTATATTTTTTGTTACCAAGAATATCATTTATTTGTCTCCAAGTTTTCTTCATATCACCTTATATTGCAATGAATATATTTTTTATAATATTCTTTTTTAGAACATCGTATTATATACATTTTTACATTTTGTGTACTGTATTACATTTTGAATACTAGGTGTTTTCAATTGCTTTTTATACAATTTATTTTTACGCTTTATAGATTGAAATATAGCTTTTGTAATCCATGGGTTCTTAATCTTACTTTTTTTCTTATTCTTAATTTTTTTTAGAGGGAAACATGTATTGTATATACCAAAACATTTAACAAGAAATATATCATAACATTGATTTGCGTCATCACAACTATAAGCACTAGACCAATTAGTTGAAATCAATGTTTGTTTAAATAACAAGATATTAGATTCAGTAATAACACGTTTTTGTAAGTTCTGTTTATTTTGGGGTGTATTCACACTCTGATTAGCATGATTACTTGAAATACTATACATTGTAAAATGGTCAGAAAGATCATCATAAAGAAGTCCGGAGTGATTTTTCATTTTTTATTGTATTCGTGAAAATATTGTCTATCAAGGAAGCTCTATTTACTGAAACTCGAGTTGGTTTGTCTATTAGAGGGTACATACAATATAGTGCAGGTTTTGGTTACTTAAATTCAGTTTGCCCAAAAGTGTACTCTCTTTACCAGACCTCAACTATCCCTTTAAACAAATACAAATAACAACATATCAAACATTATCATAAATCAAATCTCCTCTTATACTGCAACTTTTGTATATGGTTTACCATTTGATAATATGGCAATACCATATCGGAATGCTTTGTTTAAAGATTCTTAAAACAAGCTTGAATTGTTAGGAAGTTTGAAAGGTACAATACACATATAACGTACATTATTTAGTGCGATTACATTGACTATATACAATGTTGAGTCAAATGAACATAATTATATTCAAACAGGAGGAACTAATGTTACAAACACTGAATCATCTGCATGAATGAAAATGAGCAAAGAAAAATAGGCTTCGCCAGGGATCGAACCCGAGACCTCCGTTGCTGAGTCCGATGCTCAACCATCGAGCCACAAAGACCCCTGAATGGGGGACCGTGGCGTCGTTCCCATGAAACCCTTTTCATTGCTCGATTAGTCAAATTAGCTTTATGTAAATCGAGCACCAACTCAAGGATAATTAAACTTTTCTAAATAAAGTGCGCGGGATCACGCGATGTGATGCAGCTCCTTATTTATTGAATTCAAACATAAAGGAAACTGACTAGAAATATTTTAAATTAATGAAAATGAGCAAAGAAAAATAGGCTTCGCCGGGAATCGAACCCGAGACCTCCGGATTGATAGACCTGTGCTCAACTATATATACTCCGCAAAAAAAGAAACTGGACACTTGTAAAAGTTGAAATATTTCTTATTAATGTACGATAAAGTGTAGATTATCATATATCAAATTAAAGGGAATTTAGTCCTCTGCATGCAGGATATAAATTAAAGGTGTAATCGTTCATGCATGAAATGCCATGGTCAATTAACCCTAGCAAGGTCTGTTTTCAAAAATAGCAAAAACAATGGAGGACCACACTATTCGACTGAAATAATCAGGATGATAGTAAGCGTTTCACTTAAAACAAGATGTGCGGGGCAAGTAAATTATGACATTATTTAATTTTATTGTTATGAACAATCTCTGAAAATACAAATTTGTCAATAAAACATGGCCAGGTTATGAGAGCATCATCATACTGGTCTGTATTAGAGGCATGAAGCTTGTCTGTTTAAGTGTGTCCCCTGTAATTTTAACTATAGTTACCTAGAGAAATGTCATGTTAAAGACTGCCCAACTGTTTGACCAATGGTGACATCAGTTCTTGAAGATCTGTGGACTACGGTAGAATTCTTGAGAAGAATTTATACCATTTTTTATGCTGAAATAAGGGCACAAACTGTGGTTTCGACTAATAAACCTTTGCCATGGAATTCCCTATTGTGTTACTTTTGGATGAAAATAAAACCTATAACGTTCACAATTTGTCTTCATTTATACTTTTTATTGAGATGAAGATAGAAAAGGTCACATTTGTATTGAAAAATTATGCCATATCATGAATATAGCGTTTTAGATTATGCTTATCAACATTTATATGGTTGAGTGGATGTTCCATTTCTGTTATTTTTGAAAACAGACCTTGCTGTGGTCAATTGACCGTGACAAGTCATGCATGAATGATTTCATTTGGATTTTATGCCAACATTGAAGAGGGTCGTTTAATCTTTAATTTGATATACAATATCATATATTTTATCGTAAATGAATATGAAATATTTGGTCTTATACAAGTGTCCAGTTTCTTTTTTTGCGGAGTATACATACTTATTATCTTGCATTGTTGCTCTTCGTATCAGACTATTTTGTTGGTGATTGATCTAATTGGCATTTTTCATAACAAATAACTTATTTGACAATATTTTGTAGGGTGGACTTAACTAGTTTAATGGATGATAATTTGTACATGTACATAATTAAATAAATTGAACACTGGTACAAATTCACTAGTAAAATTATTTATTTAAATTTTAAAACATACAAAATTATATTCAAATAATTTGTCACCAATTCTAGTCCGGCTTTAATTGATTTAAAAATATAAGAATATTATTCACACAACGACTGGACAATGAAGGGTATCGACACTTAGCAATTATTGTATATTTTTAAAAGCTTTTATTCCAAGAATATTATACAGAATCATACGATGTTTTGATAATGTTAAATGGATAAAGTAATTTTGTATGAGTTGCCTGCATTTTTCTCTTCAAATAAAACTATAAACCAGCGGTTCATGCCCGGTTCATGCAAGTTGTCTTTTTCACATTAAAGATATGGCAGATCACAGAAATACGGGTATACACATTTGTATCAACCATTTTTTATAGTTCATTCAGTATGTTTGCATAAATAATGTCAACATCAACTCAACTGGGTAACACACTCATGTTATTTTAGTAAAATTCAAATAGTGAGTAACTTTGTTGACATGTACAAAGTCGGATGAATGGTTGTTTAAGATAAATTATGTATATTTTGTTGTGAACTGAACTGATATATATATATCCAATAAGTGATGTGTGAAAATTCCTCGGTAAATGAATGTCATATAAATTATGACGGAGACAGTCGGGTTAAAAATGTCCGAAGAAATAATGTCCGAGGAAAAAATGTTAAGAGTAAAAATGTCAGACTGATGTCAGAGGGAAAAATGTCAGTATCGTGCATATTACCAAGGAAGTATAAGAATATACCTCAGCTCCTTGA
Source organism: Echinarachnius parma (assembly GCA_037951105.1). Classification (NCBI taxonomy): domain Eukaryota; kingdom Metazoa; phylum Echinodermata; class Echinoidea; order Clypeasteroida; family Echinarachniidae; genus Echinarachnius; species Echinarachnius parma. The sequence continues at coordinate 218,508 of JBAMJV010003362.1, read as the reverse complement.
TTATACGAATCTGAACCATCTTTAAAATGAGGGGCGGTCCAAAAAACAATCAGAACTGAAGTCATCTCGTTAAAAAAATATATAATTAAAAGCAATATCTGAAATAGGTTTCAGTAATCAAGGCTTGTTTAGCTATAATATATGATATGGAAAGAAGCCATTATGACTATACAAGGAAACTAAATTAATTAAAGTTAAATTTAACTATACGTATCCACTACTATAAAGTATCATGTAGCCTATACTTCTTTGGAGTTGGAAATGGAGGGGGTATGACACAAATTTTCTAACTTGAGTCAGCCTACATGAGCAGCAGAATGATGGCCAGTAAGAAATTAAAGGGGTAGCTTAGTTTTGGTAGAGAGGGCGCTGCAGATCACAATTTTTTTGTGAGGTAATGAAAAACTGAGTGTCGAATTTGAGAGAACATGCAATTTTAATGGCAGAATAAACTTTATTTGGTCAAAATCGACCCAGAAACGGCTGAAATATCAATAAATATATCTGATCTTATAATTATTTGGGGCCCAAATAATTAGATGATTTTTACAAAAAAATAAAAAAATGCTTGCACTTTTTCAAAATTTTTCAAAAGCGTTTTTTAAATAGTTGTTGATGATCTCGCTATTTAATCATTATATCAATAAAACATCACATGTATAATTTTGTATGAAAAATGGTTGAAACCAATGCCTTTTTAAAAAGCGCCCTCTTGTGTTTCAATGGCTCTTTTTGAATGATAACAGGCTTTTTACTTAGTCGTTTGTAATTTTGTATACCTTTCGAGCATGGTGGAGTTATAACTATTAGTTTGTAATGTTACTGTGCAGGTTTTGGCTACTTAAGTTCAGCCTTACCAAAACTAAACTACCCCTTTAACTGAACTCACTTAACAAAATATTTAATTCATAGAATGGTCATGACTAGGGGTCACACTTGACAACTACTATAAGTAGCCGGCATTGAAGTCAAACAAGAATAATTCACCTGACTAAATACACGTTAGTTAGGCTCATACAGCGAATAGTTGGCCCTACAATCACTCAAAATATAATATTGTATATATCGTTATGTAAGTTCAACGGTCCTTTCAAATATAGGAACCTCGATAAAATAAAAAAAAGTAAAGGCAGTGCAAATCTTTCTCAAACTAAATTGTGTGAAAATACACATCAGTTTTTACTACGTAGAGAAACCGAGAAACGAGCCAATTGATACCAAGGAAAGGTAACGGAACGATTGGGGTTCCTTTCTCTGTGTTTTACGCGCCTCATCCACCGCCCAGTAAAACGTAAACAAGCGTCTTCTTTGTCCAGGGGCGAAAACCCTGCGAATCTGACGGTTTCAAATTTGGCGCGATTCTATCAGCTGTGTCCGGCGTCGTCTGCTCAGCTGACTGCCCATGCATATACATAGTGCACACACTGTATACAAAAGATACACGCCCATCTATTCTAAATATAGTTATACGAAACGTCAAATACCGGTATAAATTATATTTTTGTTGTAGCATGAATGTATTATATTTTTTTTTTATAAATTCGACTGTCTTTTGGTAAACAGATTAGCTCTAGATAACAGAAAATTCTAACTAAAGATAAAGTTGTAGTTTGTGTCATCAGAAGAATTTCCGGGTTTGGGTTATGGGTTGACCTCATATTCGGTCGATCTACGTATAGTGATTGATAGCCGTTGCACGACCAATCAGCTGATTGGTGTTCGTACGCAGAAGACGTACACAGAAATATACCTCTACAATATTTGATTATTAATGTTTCTTTATACTTTTTGAGCATAATTATACGTCCAATGAGTCTTATACCGTGTTTTTTTTAAATATACATTTAAAATCACTGATGAAATTGTAAAAAATTATTTGACTTCATACTTCATGCGGAAGGATTCGTCATTAGAGGACATGTAGTCCGGTTGCGGTAAACAAAATATAGTCAACGAACTTGTAATTCCGTAAACAAGCGTCGCCCGTACGAAGTCATCGCTCGACGAAATTTTTGTACGGGATTTCATTTTATTTTCCCTATTTTATACCCAAATACCTGTAGAGTAATCAACATGGAGGCAACCATGAACTAAGTTAGCATTTCAAGTCATCACTGACGCTTATGGATCAGGGAGGTTCGTTCAGGCGTCGCTTGTGCCGCTGTTTTTGGGAGAAGGTGAGTGATCGTTTTTTGCAATAATTTTCCTATGTTGGGCTTCGCTGGTAGCTTGACAGCCCGCTAGCCTACCGTTATGTATTGGGCGGTTTCTGCAGTAACGGCGTCGGCGACCGTTTAATACTTTGTCTATCACCGGCTTCCTTCCTTGATCATCACCGACACTGCACTGGCAGTATAATTTGTAATTTTGTATTAAATTAATCGTATTTTATCTTCTTACAGGAATGTTACATCGCAGGTAAACTAATTATTATATTATTTTAATGTGGATCTGCCAAATTGAGTGATGTTTTAACTTTTATGAATTATTTCTTTTGTTCCTTGTCATTTTGTATTTCATTTGTTCATTGTTGTTTTTGAATTTTGTTTGTAATTTTGTCTTACTAAACTGAGCTGAGTAATTCTGCGATTGAGCGTAAGAGTGAGTGATCTTGTGATATTTCATGTGACTTTAGTCTACCTTAGGTTTTATATGGCTGTTCTGTTTCATATTTTTGGATACATTTTTGCAGCAATTTACGCAGCCAATTTTGTCGGGACTTTGTCTTTGTTTCCTACTCGTTGAGCATCCTCAACCATTACTAGGTGGTCAATCATTGCTGTTTGTAGGAAGCTATGTGTAACACTAACTCCTAATTTTGAAACAATATCAACTAATTTTATGGTCAAATGCTACAATAATATAGAAATAGACTTGAATCAAAAGTTTAATAATAGAGTTTAAAAACAAATTGCAATTAGGAATTTACCAACCGATATCTGAAAAACTATGTTGGTAAGAAACACAAAATTCATCAAGAATGAAATTCAAATGAAGATGAAAATAATTCTATACCTTACCTGCCGGCTGTGATCGTAAAAGTCCCGCAATGGCGATTTGAATGATATTTATGTCGGAAAAAAATCACTCTGAAAGTGAAAGACGGTGTTATAATAATATGCCCCCCCCCCCCCCCCCCCCCCCTCTTTTGGAAAGTCTGCTTTCTTTGAAAAATATTAAACTTTTTCAAATGAACTTGCCATCAAAGTGTTCTTTCAATTGAAACAATGTAAGTTATTTTCCCTGTGCCATTAGTTTGTACACACTCAACTATGAGCTCGCAGAAGATGTTTTTTTGTGCTTGTGCAAAGACTCTAGTGCGCTGCGCTTGGCCACAAAGGAGAAAGGATAATGAAATGAATCAATCGCACTAAGACAAATTCTCTTTGTTAATGCGCTTAATCAGGGGGACCATATAATAATTTGTACTTTTGAGATAATTATGTAAAAAATTCAAGTTTCGTAGCCTTGAGCCATGAAGAGTTACTCTCCCAAAAGTGTATATGCTGTCTTAGTATTACCTGTTGATTAAGGATTCAGGAGAATGAAAACTCTAGACTAGGTCCAGGTTTGATTTTAAGTTTTTGTTCTTCTTATTGTAATAAATAAAAAAAAAGAAAACATGAGGAAATTGATGAATTTATGAAAATTCGAACTACAAATTTGCATGTTTTTAATGACATTGTAGGTGCTAATGTGCATTATAAGCCTAATTCATCTCATTTTTCACCCAATTCTTGTTCCCTTCTCCCTGGTCTAGTGGTCAGAGTACTGCTCTATGCACAAATCAATGGGTCAAAAATCATTCATGATTAAGCTCTTCTGTATAAACTAAATAACCTACTACCAGCTCCCCCTTTCTTTACAATCTCATTGCACAACTCAAACTCAAAGTCACTCTGTCTCATTCAAATCAATCATGTTCACATCCAATGTCTACACTCACACTTCATAGTCCAATGCACAATACACACTCTCCATACACTCTATACATACGTACTTGTTGTTGCAAGTGCATCTTTTATTCATTAGGCTTAGCACTTTCATTCATGACTTTCCAGTCTTCTTGCACCTTTTGTATTTCTGGACACCACCTTCACCTACATTTGTACCATCACATGATCTGTTCTTATCTCATGTTCACTCTCATGTCAACCCTTTTCCATAGGAAATCAACCTCTTAATTGTACCAAGTTTAAATGACATACCATTACATTTATCATGGAAATAGGTTCAGATCTATAATCCAGAGATCACACCTACTTTTTTGTTTGGTTTGAAAAGAAAAATGGCTAGTTATATGGCTTCAGTAAAAAAGCAACAACAACAAAATGAGGAACAGTCATTGTGTCGGAATGTCAGTGACTGTCAGAATTCTTTCTATGTAGTTCACAGCATTAGTTAGTGGCATAGTCGCTTGTTCCATTTTCACACTCGGAGTATTTAAATTGGTAAATATTTATAGATCTAGTTCATCCATTCTAATTGGGCCAACTATTGATGACACATTGACACAGATGTGTTACTATTAAAAAATTAATATCTGTTCTCATTTATGTAGGAGATAATGCACTAAATTGATATGAGAAGATACATGTATACTAGCCTTGAGATTATACTTACATGTTGAGAATCCTTGATCTGCTTTTTGTTGTTTCATTGAACATTGGCTAGACAGAGTTAGGGTAATTGAACAATTTGTGATATATTTAGTTAGAGTTATGTAGTTCTTCATCATGACATAAATATTTGTACTACAAAATTCTGTACTGTTTCATCATACATTACAGAAGCTGTTTGTAAATGGTTGCATGACATTACATCATTTAAATCGGTAAATGATGAATGGCAGTTTTTAAGTGCAATATTTTGTTTTACAGTATGTCGCTAAAGATTCCAACTCTTGTTTGTGTAGCACTGCGGAGCATCAAAATGTGTATTTTGAATAATTTAATACATATTTCTAAATTCTAATACAATGTATCCAACTAATATCAAACTGAAGGAGCTCAGCAGTCTACAGTACTTCTGTGTAACGCATCTGTATACAGTATGAAAATGAAATGGTTTAATTGTGAATGTATTGTTGCTTTGTAACTTCTAGGTCCCCTTGGTAGCTGAGAGTGTGAAAGTAGACTGACTGCAACATGTTGGACAAAAGTCCTGTTAGCAAGATCCAACTGAAGGAGCTTAACACACGGATGTGTAGCGCCATCAGCAAGGAACGCCAGTCATGGAAGAAACCTCAGCTCATCAAGAACCCCAATGAAAATGTAAGTTAACTGTACAATGAAACGAATCAAATTGCACCGTCACATTATTATGATTACTATGATTAACATTGTTATTTTATTTATTTATTTATTCATTTAAATGATTAATTTGAGGTGTATTATAAGGGCACTGAGTCACCTTTGTAAAAAGGATTACAAGTTTAATAAATGATTAAATACCTGAATCCCGGATGCAGATTTTGTACACTCTGCTTTTACTTTTTTGTTTTACACTAATTAATTGCAGATTTTCTTGGAGATTTTTTCAAATCTCTTCTATGTGACTATGTCCTGGTTAGTAAATTGAAAGTCATTTTCTGTTTTAAAGGATGTTTACTTACAAGTCAGCAGCGCAGTGTTTCCCTGCCAGCATTTTGTGTTTTGCTGGTACATGCACTTTTGAAAAGTGTTAATATTGTTTATTACACACTAATTGTTTTATAGGTCTGGGCACCATCAGGCTATGCTGTACAGTATTGAGTCACAGGGGTTGATTTGAGATAAATGCTAATTTGCTTAGGTCACTTCAAATTGAGTCAGTACTTAGTATGTAACCAAGTAATGTTTGTTTTTTGGCCTAACCAGGATTACCTTGATAGGGGTGCCAAAGCCAACATTATAATTACATAGCTAAGTGAAAAGTCATTTATGTAACTAACATGCACCTAGCTTGTTAGAATGACTTGCTGTCTTGCTGATAATGATTTCATGATTATTATAACATGTTACAATTTACATGCTGGATGTTTAAACATTTCATAATATATAAAGAGTTTCAGAATTTCAAACATTTTTATAAATTCAGATTTGTGAATATATTTCACTGTGCCAGAAATAAAATCAAATTGATAAAAAGATGAATTGAGTGGCCCATAAAAAAGCAAAATTTCCTAATCTGTAATACTAGTAGTTCATTTGCCCATTCAGGCTTACTTTTTTGTCATTTTAGGAGACCCCAGACCAGTGGGGCCATTGGTAATTCAGAGTATATTGTACTTTCAGATGTTGATGAAATGAATTTAATCTTCTTTTTTCACCAGGAGGATGAGATAGGACCCAGTCAGCGCGACGAGAAGGTGCAGTGGTTGCTGGAGCTGAACATGAAGTTCCATTTCAGTCCAGAGACCTACATGCTCAGTGTCACCCTGCTTGATCAGTTCCTCATGACTGTCAAGGTAATTCTTACTTTAAAATTGCTTGCTTCATGTGATTATTTAGTTTAAAATACAGGGAAAATACCAAATGTTGTGTTGCAGAAGTTCATCAGCACTACATGTATTAGTGTTACTAAGAAATACTTATTTGCTGGCAATACTTCATAATACTTCAACAAAAAATAGTTCTTCATAAAGTTCTTCATAAGAATGGTAAGTTAGTAAATCTAGTAAAATGTTGACCTGGGTAATCAATATTGTCACTATACATGTATCTGTTTGATTAGTAACTTATGGACCCTTTCCCATCATGTTTTGTGTTGATATTGTTTGTGACTGTGTACACTACATGTATATTTTTATAGCTTATTGAATGAACCTTGAAAATGAGAAATTAATCAAATTATGTTATCATATATTCAAAGCTTGTCAGAACTGAAATCCTTCAAAATTATTTTAGACCTCAAAGTCAAACCAGTGCCAAATATAGCTCTATATCTGTCATGGGACCTCACCATGTAGCAAGGGTCAACAGTGATATAATATGTCAGGTAGACAGACCTGTTCATTCATATAGTAGGTGTCAGTATGACAGGTTGCTGGCTTTGTACTATGACTATGACTTTGAGTCATTTTACAACTGACTAATTCGCAAAAATTTGCAAACGGTTTTAATTGTCGCAAACAGTTTTTCTTGTCGCAAAGAAATTTTGGACACGTTCAAAATTTCTTTGCGAATTTATTTTTTCGCAAACGGTCGTTAAACGGTGTCGCTAACGTTCGCTAATGATTCGCTAATGCTAGCGATTACATGACCATATGGTTCCTCAATGCAATCGACTCATTGAGCGGCGAACGTTTGCGAATTTTGGATTCGCCAACTTTTCTGACAAATGTTGGCAAAAATCAAGGTTGGCAGAGGCAAACCCTGCTTTTCGCTAACATTCGCTAAAATGTTGCAAATTGTCGCTAAATATCGCTAAAAAGTCGCTAATGGCAGAGGAAAAGTTGGCAAATCCCAAATTCGCTATATTCGCTAACGTTCGCAAACGTTCGCCTCAGTGGGATACCCCCTTAAAATGAAACTTGTGATGAGGCCTGTCTAATGGTATGAAAATGTACATTTTGATTTTTACAGTCAAGTGCAGGGTTTTGCTATAGCTGGTCACATTTTGCCTCCCAATTCTTATAATTGGCCACTTCAGACATTGGTTTGAATGTTCAATTCAACAAGTATTGACTCACAATGCAAAGGAAATGAGAAGTCCTGATTAAATAGAAATCTGTGGTGTTCTGAAATGCAGGTGAAATCCCGCTTTTTTGCAATGTTGCCAAATGCTGACATGCTCAGACACTAAAAATAGCAGTGGTTCTATTGATATCTTTGTATGTGACATTATTGTGCGCTGATGCAAGAAATGTATTTGAGTTGCAATCTCACGCAGGTTCTGCAGTACAGTACAATGTACTGTTTGTTTCTCACATTTTATGTATGTTGGATGTGCTAATATGGGTGTGGGTTTGGAAATATATGCTAGTTCGAATATGGGTGTGGGGGTGTAAATGTGGGTGTAATAGAAATGAACTCAAAAATATATTAACTGTGCATAGAACCAAATTCTGAAAATTGCTATGGATGCATTGCATTTTGTGTGCTATTTACCTAGATAAAAATTGTTTTTTCTTCTTCATGTTTTAACAAGTAAACTGATTACACTAGTGAACTGTGATCTGAAGTTCTGAACTTTTTATAATTAATTTACATTTTTATGAGTCCATGCAATATATAGCAAAAGGCCTTGCAGTTAATTGCATTAGTTAGTATTCAGTAGACCTGCGTAATGCTTTGTTACGTAATTCGCTTTTGAGTTCAAGATTGGTAAAGTTCTCGCAATTTTAAAAAGGACATTGCAAAAATCAAGAAAACCTATGAAATAAACATGTATATGAAATTCTCCTTTTTTAAAGTAATCTTGAAATTTAGTATGCTGATTTGGCATTTGTACTTAATTTGTACTTGAATATAATTTTTTTTTTTAAACACTTAAAATTATTCAATCATAAATTATAGGAAGCAAAATATTAGACCAGTCGCCTAATACAGGTTCTACCAGAACATTTTGTTCTATTGTTTATTACAAAAATGTGTTATTCTATGATCATTTATAAGAACATACGCAGTACTTTTCATGAATCTACTAATTTTAAGCCCGAGTCATGTCGGATATATTCGGAACCGGGTCCCGATAAACTGTAACCGGTCGGGAACCGGTATCCCGATAAATTTTTGCCGTCCAAACTCGGACCGGTAAAATCACGCAATCGTGCAAGCATTGGCAAAAATGCACTGTTTGGGGCTTTATATTGCTCTTTTTATATGCAAATAACATTACAAATATTGACGCTTTTATGGATTTACATAATATCTTTACGGGAAAATAGTTGCAGACTATCCAGAATTAACTCACGTTTCGCAAGAAAAGTATTTTTTCCGAAGTAAATTGGACCTAGAAATCGATCGTTTGTTCAGCATCGCACCAAGCTGAAACAAGCCGCTAAAATCGAAGGTTGAAGTTAGCAGCAAGTTTTCGTCCCGATATCGCGAGTGCATGCTATATGATATGCTAGCTAACTTCAGTTCCCCGCGCGGCACGCACGCTAACTTCAGTCGGCCAGCTAGCATCGCGATGAACCACTGCGATCGAAATTGTAAATAAATTAAGAAAATACAAAATGTTCACTGTAATGTTCCACAAATAATACAGTTTCAGGCATGAGAAAGAAAATCTTAAAAACATTGGTTATACCGAACATGCAGTAGGCTCCCAGGGTTGCAGAACAGTTTTACTACATGTTGTAATAGTTTAGTACAATGCAGACCTTAAAAATTAATATTTATTTTTCGGGGGGCTACTTTTCAAGCTTGCCTGTATGAAAATAACACTCTAAACAAATGTTTGCATTGAACTCTATGCAAATTTATGGGGGCTCTTTAAGCCATTTTGGGGGCGAATTCGCCCAGAGCCCCGTGCATTTTTTCACTCGTACAGTGCCCAGTGCCCTGTCTCATATTACAGTACATCTAGTGCCCTGTCTCATATTACAGTACATCTAGTGCCCTGTCTCATATTACAGTACATCTAGTGCCCTGTCTCATATTACAGTACATCTCGGCACTCTGCACATTTAGAAAATATGTACATGCACAGTACATGTACACATATATGTGTGTGACTTTGTAATGGCATTGAAAAGCACAATAACAGTCCCATAAACTTTTTATGTGATCACGTCTGTGGGTCACATGAAAGGGTCGGGTCTTGTCCCAGACTGAATGAGATAAAGAAACAACAACAATAATAAGTTAGGACCTTTGAGCTTTTATTCGAAAGCTACCTGTTCTTGCTTGTGTCAATACAAAGACTATTGATTGAAGCCTTCCATTCATTACATCATTGAATAGGAATTATTTTCAAAGACCCTTTTGACCTTTTCAAAGATATTTTGGGGTACCCTGGATTTTGGAGTGATATAATGCCCGTTCTGTTCAACAACTAATGCCCATATTTTGTGCACAGTTGTGTACATGTACAATGTAAGTTGAGTGTACAAATATTTGTATGATGGGAGAATCAAATTGGTTGGTGTGCAAACTGCAAGACCTGGAGGAAAAATCGACCTTTTCTATTTTAATTTTCAAAATATATTTGAATTCTTACAAAATGTCAGTCTCTACACAGTGTTGGACTGTTGTGTTGGTACATGTATGTTAAAATTTCGAACGACAGTGTTGATACGTATGGTAAAAACTTTTCAAGAGCATGAAAAAAACTTCTGAAATTTATATTTTTCATCTAGTCTATTTATGTATTCTGCAATACAATGTCGGTTAAAGAGAGACCTTAGAGGCTTAGAGTCTTCATTTTGTTACTATGATTTTTTACTAAGACAAGTATACTGAAACTGTTCTTGTTACTTTATCAAACAACTGTTTTTGGATGCTAAAAGGAAGGCAGAGAAAGAAATATGATATTGATATTTTGACACAATTTTAACCTACATTCCTGAAGAATCCTCTAAATCCCCGGAATAAATATGAATCTAAAAAGTAGGCCTCTGATTGTTGTTGACAGTTTGTTAGTCAGAGGTTCTAAATTTGTTAAACCATCCAGTATTTGTGGACTAAAGAGGGAAAAATTACAAGACTTCCTGATCACATCCGAAGCCCCCGCTAGCGAAGCTAAAAATAACAGCCCATTCCGCGAGGGATGTACGTCATAAAGTGTGCTGCTGCTACTGTAGATCATATCATCTCACTCCCAGACCAGTGGTGTAGCAGGGGAGGGAGGGGGACAAGTAGATACAATTGTACCACTGTTGGAAGTCCTGTCCCCATCACTGTCCTCTCTGCCTTTTACAGAAAAGGGGGGAAATATACATTTGAGACCATTTCAATATTTTTGTATAAATATCTAGGCTGTCTCATGGGAATCCCCGTTTTGTTGGCCCCTGTCCAAGTTGACCCCTGTCCAAGTTGACCATGGCTATGCCACTATTTATGATGGCTGATGAGAATCCAGGGTGCTAGTGATGGGGTCGAGGGAGGGGGGGGGGGGATAAGTGCTAGCAGCTGCTGTCAGTGTCATGTGACCCACACGGGCTGCTCAGCCTGTCAGTGAGTGTCATGTGACCCCTCTAATGAGACCCATCTTGTTTACCCTGGGCCTGGGTGACTGTTGCTGATGTCTCTCACTCCATCAAATGCACCAACTTGTGCTGAATATGTGTGACTTGATGTGACACACTCTCACATACTGTACATGTGTAGGCTTACTTTGATTTACGGAATCTGTGATCTTGTGCCTCAAGTTTTGTCACATATTCTTATGCGTACATTCAAACACTTCATGTGACTGCATTGACATTTGTTTTTGGCTTGATAAGTTGATATCAGACATAATATGGGTGGGGGGGGGGGGGGGGGGGCCTTGTTTGAACCTCTTGTTTTATGAGGAAGAGGGGTCAAATTGCAAACAATTTGTATGTAAGTTGGAATATTCATTTTTTAAAGTTGGTAAGTCCTAGAAAATGTTTGGGGAGATTTTTAGTACTGACCATTCTCTATACTTAATTATTTCAGTGAATTGAAAATAATGTCTGAGTGTGAAAAGGCAATATTTACTTATATCCAAAACTAAAAAATGCTCATATTCAGATAGCAATATCCCATTACATTGCATTTCTGTGCAATCCTGTTTGGTTGCTATGTGCACTGGAATTAAAAAAAGTAGCTCAAGGATTAAAATGTTTGCAAAAGGTACTGGTACTGCACTATAATGTGTATATTTGTAAATTGTAAATGTACAATAAGTAGATATGCAAATTGCCTTTGAACACAATCATGTGACCTTCATGACAGATTATGTGTATTGACATGGCAAGGCCATGCGAGGACAGGGAAGACAGTCAACAGTTTAATCTGACTTGGCTCACAATTCTGTGACTAGATCAAGGCCTGATTTTGGGCCTGGAGACAGATCAAACTTTCAAATGAAATCAGGTCACTTTTAAGGCCCTGAAGCCCTTAATTCCCAATGAGAATTGATAGGCAGATTTGGCAGCCTGTTGACTGTTGAAACATAATAACTTTGAAAATCTAGGCTCAAACATGCAAATGATGTAACTAACATTAATGCTTTCATCATGAAAACAGTACCATGTATGTACTGTGTCCAAAAGTCATGAATTGCACACTCTGATACATATATATTTTGCACAAGTTTTCTAATTTACACAGCTCTGTAAATGTGTAGATTATTATTAGCTTGACTTAGATGTTTGGGGGTGGGGTCACTGGGGTGGCAACTTGTCATTGTGTATTTTTTGCATTGTAATTTAGTTGAACAATAATTCAAAATAATAGTTCTGATGCAATAACTGTTACTGCTACTGACAATTGTACCAAAATATGTGAAAATTATGCAATATTTAGTATTCACTTGTACTTTTTTGATGAACAAGTATGCTATGCACTTATTAGTGTGTTTATTTTTGTAAACATTTATATTAATTTTGTTTTTATTTTTTTGTTTTTTTTGTACTCTCAGGCAAGGCCAAAGTATCTGCGCTGCATCACCATAACATGTTTCTTCTTAGCAGCAAAAATGAAAGAAGAAGATGAGGTGAGTGACTTTTTATGACAAATCTATAATTGCATGTACTGTAGGTTATCCCTAGGCTTGAAAATAAGTACTTAATGGCCCGGTCAGATATCAACGGATAGTGGAAACGAATGCCCAACGAATAGAAAATTTGCGAAATGAAATTATCCGGTGATGAAAGGCGTCTCAGTTGCTTTATGTACAAAACATAGAACAACGTACATCACCGGACAAGGAACGGACAAGAAACGCATACGAATGGAGACGAACGGATGGAAAATTTAGCTCTCCGTTTGACGTCCGTTTACGCAATCCGTTGATATGTGACCGGGCTATTATGTTGGCTTGGTCAGGCAAAGCAACCCTAGATTTTATCAAGTGTTGGTGGCCTGCAGCTGAAACTACTTGCCACAAGATGAATGAAAACATTCAAAATATTGTTTGTTATTTGGATTGCCCAGCCAAGCGAGTACAAATGTTGTAGTATGTATTGATTAAAAGAATGTTTTGATGATGGTTGGCGGACAAGGGTTAAGTGCAAACCTTGTTTATTAGTTTTTATGCATCCGCCAACGAAGTGGCTGGAGGCATTATGTTTTCGGGTTGTCCGTCCGTCCGTCCGTACGTACGTACGTCCGTCCGTACATACGTCCGTACGTACGTCCCGTTTTCGTTCTCGCGATATCTCAAGAACCGGTTGACGGATCAATTTCAAACTTGGTATGAGTGTACATATTGGGGTGACAATGATCTGATTAGATTTTGGGGTTCATGAGGTCAAAGGTCAAGGTCACATGACTCAATATATGTTTTAAAATGCCTCGTTCTCGCGATATCTCCAGAACCAGTTGACAGATCAAATTCAAACTTGGTATGAGTGTATATATTGGGGAGAAAATGATCTGATTAGATTTTGGGGTTCATGAGGTCAAAGGTCAAGGTCACAGGACTCAATATATGTGCAAAAATGCCTTATTCTCGCGATATCTCTAGAACCGGTTGATGGATCAATTTCAAACTTGGTATGAGTGTACATATTGGGGTGACAATGATCTGATTAGATTTTGGGGTTCATGAGGTGAAAGGTCAAGGTCGCAGGACTCAATATATGTGCAAAAAAGCATCCTCACGATATCTCAAGAACCGTTTGACGGATCAATTTCAAACTTGGAGTTACATACACATCGGTGGCAATGATTGGATTAGGTTTGGGGGGCCATGAGGTCAAAGGTCAAGGTCACATGACTCAATATATGCAAAAATGGCTTGTAATGACAAAATCTCAAGACCTGAATGTCAGATTTCAATCTAACTTGGTACCTGAATATTCTTGGGAGCCAATGTAGCCATCAAAGTTTGGGGTCTACGTCAAGGTCACTGAACTCAAAATATATATATGAAAAAAACAAAATTTCAGTGCACGTTATTTTGGGCTTGATATTGAAAATTGCGTCATAGCGGAGGCATAATTTTCGACTGCGCGCACTCGAAGATCCATCTAGTTTTTTGTTATTTCCCTTGCTCTGACATGAGGCTACGTGTTATCTTTCATGTAGGATCATCGTGATGATGTTTGACAGCAAAGATGATCTTTGTACCATCGAAGTATTGACATTATGATAAAAATAGGATCCTATACTGGCTATAAATAAATGCTTGTGAATGCAGATTTGGATTGATCGCCTAATGACCTATCAAACTTATTCATAAATGTATGTCTGATCATGCACAGTCTAAGGTTCAAATACAGTAAGATATGGGGAAAATAAAGTAATATTTTGCCTAAAACATTTTAATCTAAATAAGGGAGCATGCACTTTTTCTATATTTTAAACACTGCTTGACATGATTGTATATTGGAAAATGTCCAGAAATTTATTGAATTTAGTCAGCTTGTGCACAGACTCGCATTCTGATTTGAATACAATTTTACATAAATAGTTCATGATTATGAACCACCACCTGGCATGCATGAATTATACTAAGATATTATATTTGGCTGTTTTATTGCCAAGTTGGCACACAAGAACCTATAAAGTATAAACTGTAATGGGAAATATGAAATATGGTTTGCCAATTTGAGTCTTGATTCATCTGAGCAATATGTATGTAAGATGGATATGTTTGAAAAAGGAAGGAAAAAAAGGCCAATTCAGGGGGCAATTACCAAAAAAAGCAATTGCCTCATATGTGAGAATTCTTGCTTCTCTAATTTCCCTTGTGGAGAAAATATTAAATAACAAAGTAAACATAATGGCACTATTTGTTTTTTCATTGGAAACCTAGGCCCTCTGTTCCACAGTACAATGTTACTTGTATTATTAATAATTTGTTAAGTACTTACATTTTGTATTAGTTATGAATTGTCAATTTGTATTTTAGATGGTGTTGCCCACTTGCACATTATACATTTAAAATGTAGACACTGTAGTGTAGTTAGAATTACTCTTTGCCAGTAATATTTCAGTTAATACCATTGATTCTTTTAAATGCATGTATGCAATTGTTTAATTTTGTTCCTTCTTTGTTGATGTGTTTTAGATGGTGCCTGCAACCCAGGATTTTGTACGTGACAGTGAGTGTGCCTGCACTGTTAGTGAGGTGCTCCGTATGGAGCGTGTGGTGTTGGACAAACTCAAGTGGGAACTAAACTTTGTCAACGGTCTGGACTTTCTTCAGATTGTAAGTTTACCTTCAGTATTTAAAATATAAACAAATCCTTGAATCATATTTAAAAATTTTGTTTCAGGTCTGCTTCCATCAAATTGGTTTTATGCCCAATTTTGTTTGTTTTACGCCTAATTTTGTTTCCCCCCTTAAAGTTGTTTTACTCCAAAAGGAACCAATAGGGGTTCTTTTATGATGTGCACCTTATTATGACTCTCTGGCTGAGCCAGTGCATGACCAGCAGCCACTATTTGCTACCTTACTATAGCTGCCTATCGGCGCTAAATATGTTCTAACCCTAGACAGCACTTTTAAACATGTCAATTTTTATCCCTCCAGTTCCATGCCTTGATGATGACCCAGCGTCCCAACTTGCTAGAAGACCTGCATCACATGACTCCATCCCGTCATCTCTCCCTGCTGACTGGCCGGCTGAGCCAGTGCATGACCAGTAGCGAGCTAGCTGCCTGCCAGGGCTCTACCCTGGCTCTGGCCATGCTCAGCTTGGAATTGGAGGTGCTGGCTTCAGACTGGCTGACTCTCACCATCGTGCTTCAGCGCATGGTTGGGGTAAGTAACCAAAATAGTTTGTAGGATTCTTGGTCTATCCTGTTTACATACGAGTATGCCTTCACAAACATGGCAACCAAGGGATATAAGTAGTTCTGTGACAGCCACTCTAGAATAACTGCTACCCAACAATGTTGATTTGAATTTGGATTTTCATTTTAATTGAATATGCAGTATATGATTTTCAGATATATTGTCTTTCTATAGTATGGTCATATTTCATTATGTAAGTTCAAGTGATGTAATTTTCCATTTCATGAACAAGAAGAAGAAAATGATGTCATTTTTGCTGCTTAGGTGTTCAGAGTTTACATTGTCAAATTTTCACTCGATTTCAAATACTGGAACACAAATATTATGTTTACTTTCTCTTCTGTGTTGCAGGTTGACAGCCAGATGCTGATCAGGTGCCGAGAGCTGATAACATTCACCCTCTTCGGTCGCCCCGCCTCGCATCGCCTACCAGTCACCAGGCCTATCTCTCCCCCCAGCCCCCTCGTTGGTCCCAAGGGGGACTCCTCCCAGACAGCAACATCCAAACATGCCAAGCGCAAGAAGAGCGACAGCGTCAGCGAGGGCGCGTTCAACTTCAAGCGGCTCGTTGACAAGGAGTCGTGCGACGTGACGCTGCCCGTGTGCCCGACCTCGGCGACATCGACCCCTGCGACCCAGGGGAAGAAGTCTGTGACCCCATCCCAGCCAGCCTCGTGTGGTAAGGAGATTCGGCAGGATGGTGATGAGAGCGTAGCCTCCCACCCCTCGATGACTTCCATTCCAGTCACTTAGAGAGAAGCAACCCTTGCAGTGTATTGTAGGTGACGCTGGTTTTCCCTGTATTGTATCGTTCTTGCAGGTGACATCGGTTTACCTCGTAATGCATCGTCCTTGTATGTGAACTAGGGTGGCAAGTTTTTTTTCGCAAAACCCAACATTTTTTGGAATACCAATGGAAAAAATGATTCACATTAATTTTTGTTGATGAAAAAAACAATGAAATTTTAAACAATGAACTACATAAGAGTATTACTTACCAAATTGCCATTACTCGCATGATACCTCTCATCATTACCGGAACCAGAAATACATATATCATGTACTAATGCTGTTAGGTAAACAAAAAATCCCGGCCCGTTCTCGGATCGTTAGAATTCTATATCGCTAACGAGATCTCGGATCGGATCGGATCTCGGAGAAAAAAAATATTGCAATTTGCTCTGAAAAAATGCAGCGTTGTAGACTCATCTTTCTTGTTTTATATGGCAAAAATATTAATAATAATGACGTTTCGAGGCATGTACATATCAATTTTTACGGAAAAATAATATTCAGATTATTCAGAGTTTCGCAAGAAAAGTATTTTTTCGATGGTTTGTTCGGCATCGCACCACACGTTTCACAGAAACTCAACCCGCCAATCGCGTGGAAAACCGCGCTTGTGAGCCACTGCCGGGCCACTGCCCTCAAAAATCGGCTATAAATTACCCTTTTAGGGAACCACACAATTCTGGTAATCTACTTACATGATAACATGGCATCTGAAAGCCAAACAGAATACAAAATAACCCCCCAAATCAAAGACAAAACTGCTGAATTATCGATATATTTCCAAAGAAAAAAATCGGATTACGGACGGCTAGGCCTAGGCCTCGAGAGAACTCCAATGAGTTAGCTAGCTATAGCTTGCATGCACATGCAACAAGTTATTAGGCGTTAATTTGGTCGTATTACTTTGCGTGTGTTATGGTGAACGTTTTTTCTTACGCGAGATCCATCCGCCGAAAATTGGGGAATTCCCGGCGGCGGATCTATATCTGCACACGCAATTATACAAGCAAACGGGAGCGGTGTAGTAATTTTTTATCGATATTTTGCGCAATTGTTTTCATTGTTTAGGGGCATATTTTTGTTTCCGCCCAGCTATCAAACGCCAAGAAATCATGTAAGTAGAATATGAGAACATTTTTAAATGTGCAAATGACAATAAAACGTATTCAGAGCCACATTTTGAATGCACTGGCTTATTAGCTCGATCATACAGACATCCAACAGACGTCTCCCCTCGAGTATCGGCGTAACTTTGATTGCACATCCGTCCACAACATCGTTCAAATGACTAGCAATTTCGCGCATCCTGTTCAATTTTCGACTGCAAAACGAACTGACGAACCATGAATTTCTCCAAAATAACCACTCATAAAGTAAACAATATTGATTTCCCCATTTCTTATTTAAATTACACTACTTAATGGACTGTCAAACATACACATGTTCAATTATCACTGGAGAAAATGGGTCGGCAAAATCTTCCGATATTTTCTACCGAGAAAAAATATTTCTCGGATCCGTCTCGGAATCGGCTCGGAAGCCATTACCGCCGGGATCTCGGATCGGATCCGGATCGGATAACAGCATTATCATGTACTCAAAATGTGTCTTTTAAAAAATTTAAAACTTTGCCATTCTTAAGTAAACCAGTTCACCCCAAGGAGATGCATTAATCTGTACGTTTTTGTTGACAGTGATTGCGTGCAGTGTGTACATGTTTTGTAGAAATCACAAATATTCCTTATGACTGTGTTCACTGTGTGCATATTTTGTAGGCATTACACATACATATCCTGTGATTGTGTACACAGTGTGCATGTTTTTAGTAGAAGTCACAGGATGTTACTGTGATGAAGGAGTTGATCTGTAGATATCCTCATTTGATGTATTTATAAAGTTAATATATTAAGCAAAGATGTATAAATGTGTTTTGATGTGTCTGTAACACCATGAAATATGTGGGACGACTCCCGCGTCTGAAGAGTGCCTAGATTTGATGACGATCCAGGTATAACATAAATGTGAACTAGGTTGTAAATACCTCTTGAAGATTTGATAAAAATGCTACTCTGAACAGGAAAGGTCGAATCACTCTGTTCTAAGTTATAAAAGCATTGCTGCTAATGAAGAAGAGCTGCAAAGGAATCATTACTATCATGCTGCTTTGTCTCTGTGTTGCATCTTTTTGTCAAAACTAATTGTCCATGGATTCATTGCTGAGCATAACTCAACATTAATTTGGTCGAGATTCTAAGAACTCATTTTGAAGCTTGAGCTTGCATAATTTCACATAATTTCTTTCGACTACGTTTGGTTAGGTTGATAAACTTCCCTTGATTTCTGGGTGTAATGATTATTTGAATTGATGTGGTACAGAATAACCAATGCCTGTCATTTAAACAACTACAAATTGATATTATGAATCAAATGTATCACTCTTCCAATCGGAGAAAAGTCTGAGGCAGCAATCTCTTACATATTTAGCATAACATCTGTGTTGATCTTCAAACTTGAAATATGAAATTGTAATGTTCATGATCAATAGCTCATTTAAGACTTCTGTTCCATACAAATTACAATGTATGTCACTTTCAGGAAAAAGGACCATTTCTGTATTCCTGAGTGGTGTGATTCTTTCAGTATTTTCAGTGGACAACAAGTCTGTTTATTGTGAGTTTTACAATCCGTTAAATGACAGGGTTTGACTAATCATAAGAGCAGCTAAACTGATCTGTTTTCATTTTAATGTACTAAATTCAGAATTGTGAATATTGTGGCATTTTCATACACGGCAGTCAATGATTTTTGTTTTAAATACGGCAAGAATGTCTTATTTTGTTATTAAATTGATTTATGTGCTACAGTATAATTTTTAGTTAATTACGATCTCTGTGGTGCTTATAGAAAAAAAAAGATGTGAGACTTTTTATGACCTTCTTGTAAATAGTATAGAAAATAATTGTTTATAGGCTTGTGTATCTTGTAAAAATGTACAAAAAAAGTTTAAACTATCAAAAGCCAAAAAAACTTGAAAAAACCTTATTTATTCCGTTTATGGCCATTTAAAATGTACTATTTCCATCTCTATGTGTACAACTTTGAAGGCGAAAAGAAAAAAAAGGCTTGGACATTGTTGTTGATGCATATTTGCGCCGATAGGAAAAAAGTTTATATGTAGTTACTCGCATGTAAAGTATGCAAAATAAAGAGAGAATCTCCTTGCCATTGTAAGAATGATAAATATGTATATAGTTTTGTATTTACGTATGTAGAGACTAGAGAACAACACATACTATTGCAGCCCCCGCCTCGTTTTAATTTAGCGATCTGAATGAATTATCCAACAGAAAATGGAAGGTGAACTTCAGAGTAACATCTGAATGAGATTTGGTTGCGGACATGGTCTTTCTCATTAGTATATTCCGGGGTAATGTTTTTAACTTTGTGCACTGTCATCAGTGTATTTACTATTAAGTTTGGTCTAGTCAATCTTTCTTGTAAGGCTGTGTCATCATTTGAAACTATGAAATGTATACTGTTATATGTGATAGATAATTGTAATGCTAGTTTTGTTTCAGTGTAGTTAGTGTAGATGCATTTTTGGTATTTTTAGTATGTTTGTAATCTGCAATAGAGAAAATATATTATATATAACTATATTTTTTATATTATGAGTTGAATTCATTAAAAAACATCCATGATTTAATTACATTTTCTCGGCATGTCACTGGATTACAAGCATGTTTCAACTTGCACAATTCAGTGCAGTCACAAAGGATGTATGCACAAAATAGTTGTGTATCTCACAACATTTACATGGCATTAATGTCCATCTTAGATTAAAGATGGTTATTTGTCAAATGTTTGGACATTATGTATCCTGCTCTTTTGGGTTGATATCACATGCTTTCATTGAAATCATTTCAAACGCAAATGTCAGTATTACTTAATTAAACATCAAAGTGAAAAGATTATACTTTCTGGCTTAAAACATCACTCGTGCAGCCAGGTCTCGATTTACAATATAAAATACCTATAGCTATGTTTTATTTATTTATATGTATGTATTAGTTTGTGCTTGATTTAATTAAGTATAGCCAAATGCATAAAACTCAACTCTTGAAAGAGAGATCAAAAGTTAAGGCATAGTTTAGTTCACACTTTACCTATGTCTTCTTTCAGTTTTTGAGAAGCAGTTATTTTAATCATGGCTTGTTATTACTTTCAACTCAAGATAATTTTATTTCTTGTGATTTTAGTTATATGTTTTATTGGTTAAATTGAATTTATTATTTATTATATCATGCAACATTTTATGTAGGCTAATTGTATTCATAGCTTTTCCGTTTGCGAATTGCAAACATATACAAGGCTAAGATTTTAAAACTTAATTATTATTTAATGAAAATGCGATATTATATATTGATTTGGTGGTAGGTGTTCTGTTGGTATATCAGTCTGTGGGGGTCGTCATTGTTATTTAATAAGTGTTTGGAAAATGGTTTAGTTTGATTGCACCACACAAGCACTGTCAGATGAGTTGTACTTCTAGATTAAAACAATCAGAAATTTCTTCTTAACACCGTACAAAGTCTAGTACATACATTTATATTAACATCCGTCTCGTTGTCAACAGAGAAATATTACATCAATCATTTTTCTTGTCTGAAATCCTTGTAAGTATGAGATTGTTATTATTTATTTAGTTTAAATGTATTAAGGATAATGTATGCACCTATGTGGATGTTATCTGGGTTATTTTAATGTGATCATTTTCACCAAGGCATTTTAATGGATACATTTTGGCAATTTTGACCATGTTAATTTATCCACTCATTGGATAGTGACACGGTGTTAAAAGGTAGCATTGGCATTATATTAAATCTTGCCGAAGCTACCCAAATTCACTTTGTAGATTTCAACAATTTCACAGCATAGATCCTTAAAAAGCTTTCATTTAATCACCAGCGAGTTTTTCCGTTTAAGCCATTGCGTTGAATAGATTTACAATCTGCTTAAAAACTATTTATTTATTATCAAAAGTAATGTGGCTTCATGGAGTGAAGCTTAAAATACCTGAAATGTTATATTAACATTTGAAGAGTATCTAGCAGTGAGAACGGAGGAGGTGCATTTGTACATCTACAATGTGTATCCTTGTTGCTTTGGGTAAACTTGAGCAACAAAACTTCAGATTTTATTTGCATCTTGGAGGAAATTGTTTGATTCTTTTCTCGTGTCATTTATGTCAGAACATTTTACTGAACAATGAAATAAAATCCTAACTATCTGTGTTGTATGAAAATAATTATTTGGTTATATATTTCTTAATTGTACAGTAAAATGCATACTTCTCGATATTCCTTGGAGTTGAAAGAAGATGACAAGAATGGAAAGATAAATGTGCGGAGAATGATTTGAGAAAAAGTTGAGATTAAAGGGGTAGTACAGTTTTGGTAAGGCTGAACTTTAGTAACCAAACCTGGACAGTCACATTATAAACTAATAGATATAACTCCACCATGCTCGAAAGGTATACAAAATTACAAACGACTAAGTAAAAAGCCCGTTATCATTCAAAAATAGCCATTAAAACACAAGAGGGCGCTTTCTAAAAAGGCATTGGTTTCAACCATTTTTCATACAAAATTATGCATGTGATGTTTTATTGAAACAGTGATTAAATAGAGAGATCAACAACAATTTAAAAAACGCTTTTGAAAATTTTTGAAAAAGTGCAAGCATTTTTTTAATTTTTGGAAAAAACCATGTAATTATTTGGGCCCCAAATAATTATAAGATCAGATATATTTATTGATATTTCAGCCGTTTCTGGGTCGAATTTGACCAAATAAAGTTTATTCTGCCATTAAAATGCATGTTCTCTCAAATTCGACACTCAGTTTTTCATTACCTCACAAAAAAATTGTGATGTGCAGCGCCCTCTCTACCAAAACTAAACTACCCCTTTAAGTAGCAGAAAGATAATCTCTACCAAAACTAAACTACCCCTTTAAGTAGCAGGAAAAAAAAAGGAAAAAAAAGTCCAATACAATGAACATTACCATGCATGTATCTTTTTAACGAGTAAAGGGAGAAAGAGAGATGAGAGAGATGAGGAGGATGTGGTAGAGAAAGAGAATAGGATATTCAGTAGTGTCAATATGTGTGTGTTGTATTAAAGTGAGGACAGATCACAAAGAAATGTTCCATGCACGATGCACCTCAGAAGGTCGCGTTAAGCCCTCTGCAGACAGAGCCGACTCGACCCGATCCGACTGGTTTCAATCAGGCTAGAGTTGGGCCCGGTCGGTCGGATCCGATTCATCTTGTTGAATCGGCCCCAATTGACATCCGACTGTCTCTCGACTGGCAAAATGTGTGTCGCGAGGCACTGAATGAAAACCAGTCGAAATTGGTCGAGTCGGCTCTGTCTGCAGAGGGCTTTATAGTCCTCAAATGTCAAACAATGAGTCTGTGCTTTATTTGGATATAATTGCAATTTAGAGCAGACACAAAGGCTGTCTTCTAATGTATCATGAAACATTGTGTGTGTGTATTTGGGCTTGTTTATATGAACCACAACCAATGACAAGTACAAAGTTAATTTTGGTGTATGTGTTTGTTTTGTTGGTTTGTGTGTTTGTATGTGTGTGTGTGTATGTGTGTGTGTGCATAGTCAAGGATTGGGGTTGATGCATGCCTGGTGATGTAATATTAGACTAAGATAACAGGAATATTTTGCATGAAATGAAAATGAAATATAAACAATATTGTTAGAAAAAATACCATTTATGGTATTGGCACATAAGCTAAGAAAATTGGAATCAATCATGCATGCATCCATTGCAAATTGATATCAAACAATTCGCTACATCTACTTTGTAGAGAGTTCTATACTAAAACATCATACATCATTTTCCAGCCACTGACGGGTGAGAGAAATGTGTCAGCTCAAAGTGAATTTGATTTACTCAGACTGCAAATGTTAAACATCACCTCTTCAATTCAAATTGATTGAAATAATGCTTTGCAAGTTATCTCAAACTATAGTGCTTGCAGGTCTGGAAGGGGTATATCATGCGTCATGAGGTCTCCTCCTTTTGCGTTACATGCCGATTTGGGATTCTGCGAGACAATGTTACAGTTGAGAGCAAATATTTTCTGAATAACTCCCCCTATCCTATCAAAAGTATACATTTTCTAAAAGGAAATTTCACAAGGAATCCAAATATGTGCTCAGAAATAATACTAGGGGTATACTTATTTTTGTATATTGACCAAAATGTGAAATTTTGATTCAAGTTATCGGGTTCAATATTTTCCATGATAATCTTTTCTGAGGTAGCTCTAGACAACAAAATTAATGATAATCTTTTCATGTAGAGCACACTCCGACCTTTACAACAATATAATATTGTAATGGGGTTCTTGATTATTTTGTGGGAGATATTTTCATTCATATTTATTGAAAAAAATGTAAAAAATAATTAATCATTTTCACTATGTAAGAGTGACTTCAGGATTAGAATATAAAGGGCAGGCCTAAATGAATTGAGAAATAATAAAGTTTCATAAGTAAGCTTTAATATGATACCAAATTTGTGTTCTTACACCTTTCCTTTGAGAAGATATAAACGTTTTTACAAACAAAGTCACAAAATGTTTCAGCCCAGATCGTGTCCCAAAGCCCCCCATAGAGTTTGTACAGGTAACGCCCAATTTTCTATGTTTGTGTTTATTTAGCTTGAAAACAAACTAGCAGAAACACTTTTCAATGATTACAAATCATAGTTCAATGTTTAAGCTTTCATTTGATACCAACATTGAAGCTATACACCTAGTTTTCACAAAGTTATTGACGTTTTAGGAAAAATTGCACTTTGAGAGGCATGCGGCCTCCGGCTTTAACCTTCAAAGGGCTGTATCTCGATCTTAAATAGAGGTATACCTAGGTTTTGAAAGCCCTTTCTAATGATACCAAATTTGTTCAGAAAGAATTTTCGGTTTTGAAAATATGAAGTAAAATGCAAAAAAAAATCCCCAAAATGTAACGGTGCCGGCCTTTTTGGGAGGCGAGTTCATGACACACGACCATATGTATTTCTCATGTTTTTTTTTGTAATAAATTATATAACGTTTTTTCGATCCAAATAGTTGGGAAAACACTATAAAGAATTGTGTACTCTGAGTGGTTAGGGTGGGTATATAGGGGGCAGGGGCAGGGCCCGGGCATGGTTGGTGTCAACCCGGGCAGGGTTGTGGTGTCAATATGATTTGAGAACAAAAATACCGGTATTTTCCAGATAAAAAGTCTCCCTTTAGTTTTGCGAATGACTTATTAATTAATGACTCCTTTTTTTGACAGCCGACTTAGATAACACATCGATCACACCTGTCTCCTGTTCATGTCGTGGGGTCAGTGGTCACCTACTTGGACTTCGTTGCAGACGTAAACAAAACCACATGTTGATTTATCAGAGCGCCAGCATTGCCATGCGGGCTCCATGCGGGCGCACAAAATCAGCTGGTCCGCTGCCCTGATACTGCGTGAGCAGCGTAGCGGCGCGATTCAGTACGGCCGCGCCGCAGCTCTGCGGTCCCGTACGTGCGCGTGTCCGTACCATAATTGTTATTTGTTATGAGCTGGGAACCGTGTGAACATTTCGACTGGACTGGAGATGTGCATGGTTTCATTTCGTTTATTAGTTTCAATCAATTAATTTGTTTTGTCTCATTAACTGGGACAGTTCAATGACGACATTGTCAGGTTTCACAACATTTGAGGCGTCAAGTAAACAACGGAGAAATGATTTAAAATGCCGAAATATGTACTGACAAACGAGCCCATCGATGATTTCCTTGCGTCGCAGGGTTTGACAAGAAAAATCACTGCGAAAGATGGCTCGTGCCTTTTCCGAGCAGTTGCAGAACAGGTAAATATTCGCAAATTTCCTATTGATTACATTTTCGATAATGTGTTTTTGTATTTGTTGTGTTTGGTTACTTTATTTCTAGATTTGTGTTTGCTTTAAATCTACGCTGTTGACCTCATAGCAAAATTACTGCAAAATAAGTTGTAGTGTTTGACATTCATTTGTAAAAGTTTTCTTAACTTTTTAGTTTTAGATCAACTTCAAGTTCAATTGCTTCAATTCAATTGTGCTGTGCAGTGTGGTTGTTTTCTGTGACTTTTAAATTAAGTCTCAAACTATTTGTATTTATTTGCATGTCAATTATTTAATCCATTTATATTTATAATGGTATAGGTTTAATTTTTTTGACAAAATATTTAGATAATTATGTTTAATTAACATAATTACAAGAAAAATACCATTTTAAATTGTTAATTATGAATGGCTATAGATGTGACTTGATTGTCAATAACATGCACAGTTATGTGTGTATTACAAAGGCAATTAACTTATGGCCATTTTTTTTTCATTTTAAAATTATCTTTTTCTTTCAGTGTATTTGAATTGGTAAGGCTATAATTGTTGTTCCATTCTTCTTTCTCAGGTGTTCCACACTCAAGCTCTACACAACGATGTGCGGCAGGCCTGCATCCGGTTTATGGAAAAGAACCAAGACCTGTTTGAACCGGTACGTGACTCTCTAGATGCAGAAGTATAGCTGGAGAAGGGAATAGGGGCAATACCCCCTCCACGCGATATAAAATAGGCAATGCAGAGTCACTTACTCACTGAAATTAATGAGAATAAAAGCATATATCAAGAAACTGGAAACACATGCTTTCTTCGAGTGTATGTCCCACTCTTGATGAGGGAAGAATACATACCCATTTATACGATTTGAGCTTGGGCTGCCCTCCCCCCCCCCCCCCTCCACAAAAATCCTTGTGGCTCCTTACCCGTCATCCCCCCCCCCCCCCCCCCCCCCCCCCCCTGAACACAGAGTCACTTTACTCTTTTGAATTAATGAGAGACAAAAGGCAAATCCAGGAACTGGGAACATGTGCTTGCAGTGAGTCATTAACACCCCCCCCCTCCTCCCCTCTTGTTGAAAGAAGAATATGTATGCATTTTGGATTTTAGTTTTGGGTTAGTTTTGGGTGCCCCCCCCCCCCCAAACAAAAAAAATCGATGTCTCTCCTTGCGTCTTATCCCCCCAACACAGAGTCACTTTACTCTTTTATTTGCTCTACTGATTTGACCAAGGCTGGCAATGGCACTTAAAGGGTACCACCACCCAAAAATAATATTCTTATATATTATCAAAGGTAACATCTTTAGTAGTCCATTCCATCAACAAGTTCACAAAAATATGTTTTCAGAAAAAAATATATAATTGGAAAACGTATCACCATTCTAAAGCATGCGTTCATGGGTCTGCATGTATGAAGACTACTTTGTCCAGAGCGAACGAATCGTCCGGGATTCTATTGTCTCCAAACGTACGCGTGAATAGCATTGGCGCACTCGCAAATGTTTGGCCCATATGGAACCAGGAAATAATAGTGGTTCCGTAAGTGGTGATAATTAATTGCTTTGTTTATGAATTACACAACCCTTTGAAAAATGTTGGGTATCTATTTGATATCACAAAATGGTACCAAAACATATAATTATGTGTTGTTCTATGCCTGGTGGTCCCCTTTAAAATAACATAGAATACATCAATTTATGTAGCATTTTAAACCAATTTGTTTGAAAGTGCTCTACTATTAGTACCTGGCTGGTTGTATTGCCAATTGGATCTTTCATGTCACTTTAAATCTTTAAAAAAACAAAACAAAACAAATATAATCATTTTTGCACAGCTATGAAGCAAAGCATTTCCACATATATTTTGTTTTGAGAACTTACTTCCAAATTAGTAGCCCACTGTAATTCTTTGAAATTTGATGTTTTAATGTTTGATTTTGTGTTTATAGCAAGAATGCCGCATGTGATATTTGATTCTAAAATTGTTCAACTTTTAATTCTTACTTTTGACAGTTTGTAGAGGGACCCTTTGACGAACACCTGGCAAAATTGCAGAATGCAAAGGTATTTTTCTTTTTTGTTCGGAAGTAATTCAAACTAAGTTTTCTAGTGAAAGTTCTGCTATTATGTGTTATAATTAGAAATTGACTTTTGCTGATTCCTATAGATATTATTGCTCCATTCAATAAAGATTCCTTCCTCCCCTCTCCTATAGCAGTCATCTACTCTCTCATTTCCATTTGAATTCCCTTATCTTTTCTCCAATTTTCTGATAGCACTCAAAACTCTTCCTCCACCCGTCCATTTAGATTACCTTCTTTCCTCTAATTGATCATTGCTCCATCTTCCTCACATTTCACTTTTCTTCTCATGTCTCCTGGTCGTCCTTGACTCTCCTTTTTACACATTCTTCCTCCTTTATCCTTAATACAATTTCACTGCTTTCCCCTTTGATTCTTTGTCCAATATGTTTGTACTCCAATTCCTTTATTGAATGTTCTATTCTTCTTCTCTCATCACCGTTATAATAAAGTTTGGCTAGAGTGAACAAGAACAAAAGAGTGGCCTTATCGAGGCTGGTGGACTGGAAAATATTTGTTGTATTGATTATATTGGCAATGGACAACTTTTGCAATTGATACAGGGTGGCTCCCCGAAAAACGTAACGGGCCACTTCCCAAAATATAGTACTTACAAAATGATTATGTCCATCGGAGGGTGTCTTTTCCAATGAAAAATGATACCAAGAACAGTAATTTTGGTCGTGTAGTTTTTGTTTTATTAAGTCATGCTTGATAAATCGCACTTACTGGCCGTCATAGCATCAAACAACGAACAATACGCGTGCCATTGTTAGTGTGCATTCAGCTGTGTGCCGAGAGAATGGGCATATTTGTTTGATGCTATGACGGGCAGTAAGTGCGATTTATCCGGCACTGACTTGGTAAAAATTGACAAAAATTGGAACCTGACATGGTGTCACTCACAACGCCCTAAACAAAAACTACACAACCAAAATGACTGTTCTTGGACGGTATCGTTTTTCATTGGAAAAGACACCCCTATCCGATGACATAATAATTTTGTTAATATATTTTGGGAAGTGCCCCGTTCCTTTTTTGGGGGGGCCACCCTGTATAGTACTTTTATTCTGAGAAGGTATAAAGTAAGGTAGCTAATGTTTGAATCACAGGAACATTATAAAAGAGCATATACCATGGGGGGGGGGGGGGGGGGGGGGGGGTGGGGGGGGGGGGGGGGGGGGGGGCAGAGCATTGTTTGTTAACAATGCTCTGCCTTCCCCCCCCCCCCCCCCCCCCCCCCCCCCCAATGCATTGTGTTTTCCGAACGCGCCAACGCCTCTGGGTAGAGGACTGATATAAATGTATTAATCTTAGTTTTAAAGGGATATGAAATGTTCTTTTAATTGTACAAATATATCCTTTATTTCCATAACAGGGAATGGGCTGGACAAGTGGAAATCAACGCTTTGTCCTTGCTGTACAAGTGAGTATTATGTCCCACCATTAGTATCATACATTTAAGCACACATTATTCAGTTGCCCAGGGAAAGTAAAGTCAGATTTGGGCCAGTATTTGGGTAAAACAAGAAAAGGAATTATCAATTTTATTTTTGCAATTCATGACTTTTCTACGATGTAAAAGGTCATATTAGGGTAGTATGACCATTTACACGCTATATATAAAATTTCCTGTCATGCACTGTACATGGAGGATGCATGTGCTAGCTTGTCAAAAGCACGCTCTAGCCATGTATTGTCTTGTATTTGAATTAATGATAAACAACAGTATGGTATGAGTGGGTAATATAAGGTTCGACCTGTCAATAACCATGGGCAGTGATTCATATATTGAGCTGGGGCTGGTTCATACAAAACATGTTTTCTATTTTTCTGATTGGTAGGTCAGAGAGGTCAAAAAAAAAATGTCCCCCCCCCAAAAAAAATGTCCTGTAGTTATTTGAATAAAAGACTATTGTTTGGGACAAATTCCTTATGTTCAGTGGTGTAGCTAGTCATACTAATTGAGGGGGGGGGGGGGGTTATATGTGAATGAATGGCGGCAAATTCTATCTATTTTGTTATTGTCATAGAATAGTCGCTGTTTTTGTATTTTTGTTTTGGTCAAATTGTTGGAAGGGGCATTTACCTCTCGCCCTCCCCCATAACTGTCCCTGCTTATGGTCTGAATTGTGTGCAGTCTACGGGCACTGTGTGCGGTAGATGCTTCTTCTGCGGAACTGATATTTATGATCGAGTAACGCCTGCGCAAGTAAAAACAATGAGGTGTTAAATAGAAATGAGCATAACTTTGCCATTTCTGCTCAGCTTTTGATGAATTTTATGGTGAATGGAAAGAGTACAGTTCAATGTTTCCTCATAACGTATTTGTTATAGATAATAAGGCAGATAAAAGGGTGAAAAGCCAAGCTTACTATTCCCTTAATATTGTAACATTTTCAACGAGTTTGACCATCAAAAAGTGCCATTAAACAGTTGTGCATCAATCGGTTCAAGTATGTTATTCATTTTTATGGTTATATTTGTATATAGAAATGTACACGTTTAAACATTTTGATTTTTAGACGAGTCAAGACGTCAAAAATAATGACAACACTGTATATTTTGCATCAAAAATTGAGCAAGATTCACTGGTTTGCCTCGTTAAGTATTGTTATAAGAATGCAGTCCCCTTAGACTGTGTGCAATGATTGTTGTTGCGCCAAACTGTTTACAGTCTAGTCTAGTAATCTACTAGTTAGTGTGTTTGCAACATTGAAACATTGCATTGTTTATTGTCTCAAAATGAACAAAACAGGAAACTTGAGGGCAGTGAAGTTGGTCCCCTGTTTCCAGTTCACAGGATGTCTTCTATTTGCTATCCAAGTTAGACCAAATATATTCTGCTAACATAAATCTGTTCTCTGTTTTGCTTTTGTACTCGTGTTTTTATTCTGTATTTAAAATCATTTTATTGGTAATGACTCGTTCATTCTGTTTTAGTTTATTTTATATGTGATTTATGTGAATGGAATTATTCTATCTCAGAGTTTGTAATGAAGATAACCATGACTGAAAAAACAATGATTTGCCATCTGGCAATTCCAGCGTCACGGACATTACAAATATGAATTTTTTGTTGAATATGCAATATCACTACTAAAAGATGAACCTGTCCATTATGTAAATTTTACTTTGAATACAAAGCAATGACCAAGTTTAATATACACTACAAGTTTGAGATCATTTGTCGCATTCATTGTTCAGTTATTCACAAAATGTGTGCCGTCACGGACTTACATATTTTGTAATGTCTGTGACGGCACATATTTTCTAGTATAACCGAACAATGAATAAAGGAAATGTTCTCAAACTTGTAGTGTATATTAAACTTCGCCATTGTTTTCGTAATCAAAGTAAAATTTATATAATGGACAGGTTCATCTTTTAGTAGTGGTATTGCAAAGTTAAGAAATCATATTTGTAATGTCTGTGACGCTGGAATTGCCCATCTTTATTCTATTTTTTTTTTATATCTTCAATTTAAAATAAATAAATAAATACAGAATAACTTTATTCTGTGTTTGTTGTTTTTATTTATTTTTCCTTTAAAGGGATCTAGTAACTTTGTTGACATGTGCAAAAAGTGATGAATGGTTGATGCAATGTATATTGTTGTTATCTCATATGTCCACAGGGTATTGTGTGAAAATTTCAAGTCAAATGGACATTGTATGGCCAAGTAATGAGCGAAAATGCAAAGTGATATGCAGTAACTCACTGCACTCACTTTGTACACGGAAGAAAAACTCACCCAGAGTTTTTCTTATCTGAATACTTCAATCATACATATCTTTGTAACGAAAGGGAAATTTGAAAAACCGAAACCTGTCCCATGATTTTATTGTTAATACGAATACAACAAGGTATAAGGGAACCGCTAGAATGAAAATTTTATTTTGAGGATTTGGACAATGTTACTTAAGTCCCTTTAAGCTTATGAGGGAGATTTGATTGTAATCATCATGGATTAGTATTAAAGGGATCTAGTAACTTTGTTGACAAGGCAAAAAGTGATGCGTTTGTTAATAAAATGTGTAATGGTGTAATCTGTCCACAAAGTAATGTGTGAAAATTTCAAGTTAATTAGATGTTATTTGGCCGAGAAATGAGCGAACCTGCAAAGTGATATTCACTTTCTCATTGCACTTACTTTGTACACGGCAAAAAAGATCCCGTAGATAATTTCATATCTGAACACTTCAATCGTAAATATCTTTTGAATGAAATGGAAAGTTGAAAAACCGAAACCTGTCCCATGCTTTTATTGTTAATACAAATAAAACAAGGTATGAGGGAACCGCTAGGATTCCAATTGGATTTTGAGGATTTGGACAATGTTACCTCTAGAGAGTGCTTTTTAGACGTCTCTTTTTTGGTGATTGCAATCACGATTGGAGTAATTTTTCACTCCAATCACGTTATTTTTGACCGTGTAAACACAAACTAGAATCACGAATCGCGAAACTCGAATCGTGGTCCAGAGGTGTTTTCTAATCATGATTCACTCAAATCACAGTGCAAATCGGTAGTGTAAACAGCTTGACCTCCAAAACATGATTTGGGAGGCGGAGCTTACGTGACCTTACATGCACTTCCGCCGATAAACCGGGCGCTCTTCGCTTTGAATGCAGTCATGCAGTGTAGTACTAGTGTTCTCCTTGTTTGATTGACAGGTACGTCTCCAGAAAGGCGATCACAGTTTGCGCGAAGTCTTTTTTTTGTTGTGTAAAAGCAAGGCAACTGAATCACCGTGATTGTAAACATGATTCCAATCATGATTGCAATCACTGGTGTGAAAATGCTCTAAGTCTCTTTAATGATTTTTGTTTTACTTATTGTATAATCCTTCTTTCCACAGGAGGGATTTCATTATTTACCAGTATCCAGGAAAGCCCCCCAGTAATGTCACACAGAAGGGATTTCCAGACAAAGTAAGTATTGTAACAGAACAAAACTGGTTTCTCATCGGAGAACAGGGGATGTTTGTCTACCTCGCCATGCTGAGGTTATGAATATACCAGGGCCCCGTAACATAATGATTCATGATTAATCGTACGATTGATAAATTAATCAATGATCAATTGATTGATCGTACAATTAATCGTGAATCTTTATGTTATGGGGCCCTGTTTGGTATTTACAGCCTCTGTAGATGATGCAAATAAATAAAAGGTCAAATCAGTTGTCACATGATTCTTGTCAAACTAAACAAATATTTTTGTAAGCACTGAAATTGATAAGGGGGGGGGGGGGGGGGGCTTGAAATATTGTTTTTTCCTTTATCCAGACCTGTTACAATGTGTTGCCTTTTACTCAGGATATTGTGCAATGTAACCAGATTGTTTCTGTTTTGCTCAAGAATTTCCTTGTCGGGTGTGAAGAAAAAAACACTGGAATTCCCCCTGCCATTATAACATGGAGATCAAATGTGGCGTCTAAAAAACGACATTGTTTAAATCTTAAGCATTGGTAAAGATCTACAATTTGACCTCAATGGAGGCAGACTCACTAATCAAGTCAAACCAATTAACTAGGTATTTCTCCACATGTTATTCATTCTAGTTATTTTGTCATAGTAAATAGGCCATTTTTGGAATATATTCAACTGTAGATCTATACATATTAGTTAGTTATTTGTGAACCAATTGTCAGGACATTCTTTCAACAAAATGGATTGCCTTGTTGCTTTGTGGCAAGTACTTGCAAGGTTTGCAAGGATTTTCTAGCTTTTTACTAACATCCTTTTGTTAACAGGTATGCATTTAATTTGAATTACACTTTCTAACTACCCTATTGTTAAGAATTGTGCATGTGGTTGGTAGCTGCTACTTTGTTTTGTATTGGGGTTTGGCAATGCTCCAACTCGCTAACAAAGGTTGCCATTGACAACCACCTGTGCTTGTGCAAGGTAAATCCAAAGCCTACTTGACATAGCAACAACTTATGTATGACATGTGAATGACAAACAGCCCATGGCCCCATTGCAGAAAGAGATACAATCATTGTAAGTTACAATTAATTGGAAGTCAGTCATGAGTTCTACATGCTCAAATCTGATTGGTTGAAACCAATCCAGTCTGACATAAACACATTTTTTTAAAACTTCATTTTTATTCCTCTAAACCAAATAATGCCAACAAAAATGTTTTAATAATGGTAACTAATTCTGACTAATTTCTAAAAATAAATAGCAACAAAAAGAAAATCCATTACAGAATTACACTTATGTACACACACTCAAGCAATGGATAGATAGAAATGTGATGAATGATAACAAAAAAGTAATTACAAATACATATAAAACACTGTTTTAAGTGGGTTCTTACTACCCTATTGTTAAGAATTGTGCATGTGGTTGGTGGCTGCTACTTTTGTATGGGGGTTTGGCAATGCTACAGCTCGCTAACAAAGGTTGCCATTGACAACCACCTGTGCTTGTGCAAGGTAAATCCAAAGCCTACTTGACATAGCAACAACTTATGTATGACATGTGAATGACAAACAGCCCATGGCCCCATTGCAGAAAGAGATACAATCGATTGTAAGTTACAATTAATTGGAAGTCAGTCATGTGTTCTACATGCTCAAATCTGATTGGTTGAAACCAATCCAGTCTGACATAAACACATTTTTTTAAAACTTCATTTTTATTCCTCTAAACCAAATAATGCCAACAAAAATGTTTTAATAATGGTAACTAATTCTGACTAATTTCTAAAAATAAATAGCAACAAAAAGAAAATCCATTACAGAATTACACTTATGTACACACACTCAAGCAATGGATAGATAGAAATGTGATGAATAATAACAAAAAAGTAATTACAAATACATATAAAACACTGTTTTAAGTGGGTTCACAAGAGTTTAAAAAAATTAATATTTTATTTAATTACAAATTACCATTCCATCGTCCTCTTTCCTGTCATTTGCTTTTCAGATTCTTTTATGCTTTTCTAATAACAACCACTATGACAGTGTTTTCACCAAACGGTACCAGAACAGCCTCGCTGTATGCCAATGTGAGTACCTTCATCTAAACCCAACATTCTTGTTATTAAAGTCAATCTGTTTATAGTGACCACCAAAGGGAAACAAGAAAAGTGGCCACTGTACACAGGTGACCTCTGTAGATAGGTTCCCTCTATAGACGGGTTCCATGACATTGGTTTTCTCTGCAAGGGATCTGGTGGCCAGTATAAGCAGGTTGGCTTTTATAGACAGGTGGCCACTAAGAAAAGTTTGACTGTATTATCTTATTATACATTAAAGAACATTTAATTCTAGTATTGATAAATCATAACTCCAGTCGTGAGTATTCATCAGTTCCAAGTGGGTTTACAGGTAAATTAAAAGTTTGCCCTGTATAAATACAGTAAATATATACATTTATATATGATGTCTTGAATGGTAATTGAATTTTATTTTAATACCGTAATTGTACCTTGCTCAAGACGGATGTTATAGAGGAACATCTGTTGGCGATTCCCCAGCCAGTTTTAATCAACTCCATTTTGTATTATTTGGGGTTGAATGGTGGCATTTTTGCAAGTAAAGGAAAAAGAAGAAAAAAAGAGCTAAAATCAAGGAAGTGGGCAATTCCATGGTTAGTAATGTTACATTTGAAGGCATCTTGTACAATATAATTGGATGCTACATAAAGTTGCCTGAATATTTTCTTTAAATTGTTGGTACATTCAATACCTCAAAACCTTCTTCACACAGTAATTCAAAACAATCCCACACATTACAGTGAGTGACAACACAAACTCAAACTTTGGTTAGTAACGTTACAAAAAAAGGACATGGAAAAAAACATGAGTCCTTGTGAAAAATGTTTCTCGTAAACAGGAGTCATCTGAAATAAATTGTTATTATATTACACCATTGACAGTGTCTTGGCAAGTGGTGTGATGTATAAAATATTGAAATATGTCTTTTTGGTTTTAGTAGAAACAACAAAAACCTGGTTAGTAACGTTACAGTTTGTCCGTCAAAATTAAAATGATGTTTTTAGCATAAATATGCATTTCAATTTCATAGGTGAGACACTGGTTGGTGTAATATGAAGTGTTTTACATTATCCAACAGAAAAAACAGAAAAGAAATGATAAATTTCTTTAAAATCCTATAAAACTGTGTTACAAACATTTGTAGTCCCACACATTCCATTTCATGTATAGTTCTGTTTCTCCGTAACGGGGACCCGCCAGTGTGATTTAAAGGTGGGAAATTAAAGCTCTCTATGTTTTATTGTGATTTCTGAGATATTGAAGCTTGAAAAAGAACCAGGATTTGAGAAAAATGTAATAGAAAATTGGGTAGCATGTCCCTCTAATCATGGAATTGCCCAAATATGATATTCACTACGACCTATTGATAATGCAACTATGCTCATACTCTTACGTCATTGGGTTTGATTTGCCATTTTCAAGTTGTTAAGTGTCTGAAATGTCAATCTGTTACAAGACGTGTTTTGATTAAATATTAAGGTTCTGAAACTGTAACAAAAGTTTGATGGTGAAACTTGACCTTTTATTTTTGTGTGCAGCCATTGTTTACGAAATCCTGTACAAGAAGGTTTTCAACGTCGCGAAGGAAGCAGACGAAGCGGTTGAAATCCTGCGCAACTCTCCTGGCAAGAAGCCGCCCAGACCAGGGTACCATGATGGATACAGTGGGGGTTTTAACGGGGGTGAGATGAACCAGCGATCTCCAAGACGACATGAGGTACGATATTGATAAAAATGATAATGAAAATGCAGATCTAAGTTGTCTTGGGTGGTGTTTAAAATCATCAGGGTAAACAGGAATTAGTGATCACCATGTTTCTGTTGAGGAGATGGTCATTGTCATATTTCATGTAGATCTTTCACTCTTAGTTTTTTGACATTTTAGTAACACACAATTTAATTTAATTTAACAATGATGTACCAAACTTTTAACAAAATGTCTCAATATGTCAGTCTCAGAACTTGCTACATTTTTAGAAATCAATACAAGAATTTGTATCAATTGCACATGCAGGATGATGAAAGAGACCGCTTCGGGCGGCTGAGGATCGAGAGGAGACGCCCCCCTCTCCCTTACAAGGTTGCCAAGGCTCTGGATCCAGAGATCTACCGCAATGTAGAGTTTGACTGCTGGAATGAGGGCAACAAAGGTAACCCGTTTGGATATTTGCTTGATCCACTAATTGTTGATGGAAAATATAAATATTGTTTTTCCATTAAGGTTAAACAACGTTTTTGGGAAACCTTTCAAACAAAAACTTAAACAAAAAGCAATAATTTTGATACTTATGAAAGGTTTGGCCTCGTGTTCACTATTTGCCAACTCCTTTTTACCAAAATATTATGTCAATTGTGAGTATCTATTATTTTTGTCATTTTGTAAACGATTTCATTTAAATTCAATGCAGTAAGAAAAAGAAAGGTATTTCTCTTGCCACAGCTCTCCCATGCAGTAGCACACAAGAGCCCAATGGAGATCCCTCCTGGGCCCCATTTTATTAAAACTTGTTCAATCGTATAAAGTATCCAATTATTGTAACTACCATGGCAACATCTATAATGCTCTTGATTGGCAGTTGTCACAGTAGTTACAATATTCGGACAATTACAATGATTTGAAACGTTCTAGTTCTATGAAACCGGGGCTCATGTGCATCAAGTGCCTCTTGGCACAAAGAAAAATGACATGAATTAATCTGTGGTATCTTTACTATTCCCCCTTTCTCCTCTCGCAGAACAAATGCACCAGGACTTCCTTCTGGCCTCAGGACTTCAGTTTTGTCCCGGTGACAAAGTACAGGTCAGTGTTCTCGGCCCATTGCTGCTGCTCTTGGTTATTTTGCATACTGTATAAATTATTTACCATCATCATTTTAGCCTCTGAAGAAGATTCTGCTAGGATCGAAAATTTAGGCCCTATATTGACTCTCATTTTATTACACAGGCATTATTATAGTAGATTAGCAGTTTTGAGCAGTATTTTGCATCAAATAAATTATTTAATGGTGGGTCAACTTCTAAAAAGACTATAAACTAAAAAGGATGCAACTAATTGATGAGTGGGGTTTTCATTTTCTTTTTTTTAAGTGGGAAAGAAAATATCAGCACAATATTTTTATGTGAACATACATTTTTGAAGGTATCCCATAATAATATTGTTGAATATCACTTGTTAAATAATAGAAATAATGTTGAATAAATAAATTAATTGAAAATCAGTTCACTCATCACTTCCAGAAACTGTGAAGAGAAAGGTGAAATATGTAATCCAATAGCACCAATGAAATCATTTGATATTACTCCATAGAAAATATTGATTTTCGCTTTTTTTAATTGTTCAACTTCAGGTGATCCTAGATGAAACCAAGAAGTGGTACAGTGCACACATCCAGGAGGTGAAACCAGAAAAGGGACCCATCACAGTCTTTGTGGAAGACTTGGGAGAAAAGTAAGAGTCATTTGGCTAAATTTGATGCTTACAAGTTTGTTTCATAAGAAAAAAAAGTGTCGATATTGCTATATGAAAGATCTGAAGTTGATGTAGCCTTCAGATTCATTCTTTAAACTAATTGGGATTGTTTGATAAATAGAAGAAGATTTTTAAGGAGTCCAAGAAGTAGTACAGTTCCCACATCCAGGTCAAATCAGAGAAGGACCTATGGATCGTTGCGGAGGACCTAGGAGAAAAAGACATATTAATAGTGGCAACCTATTTAACCCTTTCCATTGTAGCATTGCTGTTGTTGCAGGGAAACTTGTTCCTTGATCTACATGAACCCTTTCCATTGTAGCATTGCTGTTGTTGCAGGGAAACTTGTTCCTTGATCTACATGAACCCTTTCCATTGTAGCATTGCTGTTGCAGGGAAACTTGTTCCTTGATCTACATGAACCCTTTCCATTGTAGCATTGCTGTTGTTGCAGGGAAACTTGTTCCTTGATCTACATGAACCCTTTCCATTGTAGCATTGCTGTTGCAGGCAAACTTGTTCCTTGATCTACCTGAACCCTTTCTGTTGTGGCATTGCTGTTGTTGCAGGGAAACTTGTTCCTTGATCTACATGAACCCTTTCCATTGTAGCATTGCTGTTGTTGCAGGGAAACTTGTTCCTTGATCTACATGAACCCTTTCCATTGTGGCATTGCTGTTGTTGCAGGGAAACTTGTTCCTTGATCT
Source organism: Echinarachnius parma (assembly GCA_037951105.1). Taxonomy (NCBI): domain Eukaryota; kingdom Metazoa; phylum Echinodermata; class Echinoidea; order Clypeasteroida; family Echinarachniidae; genus Echinarachnius; species Echinarachnius parma. Next base: position 179,640 of record JBAMJV010003362.1, on the reverse strand, counting down.
ACATGAACCCTTTCTATTGTGGCATTGCTGCTGTTGCAGGGAAACTTGTTCCTTGATCTACATGAACCCTTTCCATTGTAGCATTGCTGTTGTTGCAGGGAAACTTGTTCCTTGATCTACATGAACCCTTTCCATTGTGGCATTGCTGTTGTTGCAGGGAAACTTGTTCCTTGATCTACATGAACCCTTTCCATTGTGGCATTGCTGTTGTTGCAGGGAAACTTGTTCCTTGATCTACATGAACCCTTTCTGTTGTGGCATTGCTGTTGTTGCAGGGAAACTTGTTCCTTGATCTACATGAACCCTTTCCATTGTGGCATTGCTGTTGTTGCAGGGAAACTTGTTCCTTGATCTACATGAACCCTTTCTATTGTGGCATTGCTGCTGTTGCAGGGAAACTTGTTCCTTGATCTACATGAACCCTTTCCATTGTGGCATTGCTGTTGTTGCAGGGAAACTTGTTCCTTGATCTACATGAACCCTTTCTGTTGTGGCATTGCTGTTGTTGCAGGGAAACTTGTTCCTTGATCTACATGAACCCTTTCCATTGTGGCATTGCTGTTGTTGCAGGGAAACTTGTTCCTTGATCTACATGAACCCTTTCTATTGTGGCATTGCTGTTGTTGCAGGCAAACTTGTTCCTTGATCTACATGAACCCTTTCTATTGTGACATTGCTGTTGTTGCAGGGAAACTTGTTCCTTGATCTACATCAATATAGTCTATGTCCATTTTTTCTACAAGCTAATCAAGAGTATAGAATTACAATGCATGACATCACAGCTATTAATTGCCATAGGTAGAGGTTCTAAACAATGTCAGGCAAGCACTAAATTTGTGCCCTAGCGGTTGCTAAGAATGCAATTATCCTTTTTGGAGTGGGTTGGAACCCACTACCAAAAGCCCCAATGAAAGGACAAATGGTTTAGAACCATGTAATATAAACATGTGACATCACTACTTCAGTACTCTATAGAGGCTTACAAGTAGATTTGGGGATTTTGATTAGGGTTAGGGGTCGTGATTGCAGTTGGGTTTTGTTAAAGGTCGGTGCAGTTTGGAGTTAAGGAAATGGTAGGTTCAGGCATCATATATTAGACCAAATGTCTCAAAGATCATGGATAATTATTATTATTATTATTATTATGGGGAAAAAAGGGTAATCTTCTCCACAACAGAAATCTTTGAGTATTTAATGCTTATTTGATGCATTGATTTATTTTCCTTCCCAAAGACATGAGGTTCCAGTAAAGAACATCAAGCCTCACCCAGGGAACCCACCAAGGTCCTGGACTACTGTTGGTTCTAGCGGACGACCCTACAAGAGCATGACTGGCTACCAGCAGAAGTATAACAATGGAGTTTCTAACGGTACTGGTAAGTTTGCTTGCTTGCTTGGTTTTAATTCTGAATCAATCCATAATATTTCCTTTTTTATGCCTCCGCCAACCAAGTGGCCGGAGGCATTATGTTTTCGGGTTGTCCGTCCATCCGTCCGTTTGACGTCCTGTTTTAGTTCTCGCGATATCTCAAGAACCCGGTTGACCGATCAATTTCAAACTTGGTATGAGTGTACATATTGGTGTGACAATGATCTGATTATATTTTGGGGGTCATGAGATCAAAGGTCAAGGTCACAGGGCACAATATATATGCAAAAATAGCTTGTAATGGCGAAATCTCAAGAACTGAATGTCAGATTTCAATCAAACTTGGTACCTGAATGTACCTTATGGAGCCAATGTAGCCATACAATTTGGGGAGCATTAAGGTCAAAGTTCAAGGTCACAATTCATATATGTGAAATAGCTTACAGTTGTAAAAACTCAAGAAATGAATGTCGGATTTCAATCACACTTGGTACCTGAATGTATCTTAGGGAGCCAATGTAAAAATACAATTTTTGGGTCATAAGGTCAAAGGTCAAGGTCACAGGACTCATTATATATGCAAAAATAGATTTTAATTGTGATATCTCATGATCTGATTGATGGATTACTATCAAAATTGAGTTTACAGAATTTATTCGAAATAAAACTCGCGTGGTAGCGGAGGCATCATTTCGACTGCGCAGTCAAAGATCCATCTAGTTTTTAATGCCTCCGCAACGAAGTGGCCGGAGGCATTATTTTTTTAATACCCACCTCCCCCTAATGAAATTTGTTTACATTTTTATGCCTCCGCAACGAAGTAGCCAGAGGCATTATGTTTTCGGGTTGTCCGTCCGTCCGTACGTACGTCCGTACGTCCCATTCTCGTGATCGCGTTATCTCAAGAACCGATTGACGGATTTTCACCAAACTTGGGTCATGTATGTATCTTGGGGAGCCAATGAACTGATTAGATTTTGGGGTCATGAGGTCAAAGGTCAAAGGTCACAGAGGTAATTCTATATGCAAAAATAGCTCGTGATCGTGTTATCTCAAGAACGGATTGACGGATTCTGACCAAACTTGGTACATGTATGTATCTTGGGGAGCCAATGAACTGAATAGATTTTGGGGTCATGAGGTCAAAGGTCAAAGGTCACAGAGGTCATTCTATATATGCAAAAATAGCTTGTGATCGCGTTATCTCAAGAACAGATCGACAGATTTTCACCAAACTTGGGTCATGTATGTATCTTGGGGAGCCAATGAACTGATTAGATTTTGGGGTCATGAGGTCAAAGGTCAAAGGTCACAGAGGTCATTCTATATGCAAAAATAGCTCGTGATCGTGTTATCTCAAGAACGGATTGACGGATTCTGACCAAACTTGGTACGTGTATGTACCTTGGGGAGCCAATGATCTGATTTGATTTTGGGGTCATGAGGTCAAAGGTCAAAGGTCACACAGCTCATTATACTTGCAAAAATAGCTTGTGATTGCTTGTGATAGACTCAAGAATTAGTTGGTGGATTCAGACCAAACTTAGTACATGTATGAATCTTAAAGAGCTGATGAACTGATTACATTAAGTGGTCATGAGGTCAAAGGTCACAGGGCTCATTAAAAAAAGATTGTAATTGGAAATCTCAAGAACTGAATGTCAGATTTCAATCCAACTTGGTACCTGAATGTATAAAACATTTATTAGATTTTGGGGTCATGAGGTCAAAGGTCAAGGTCACAGGACTCATTTTGTAAAAATAACTCAAGAAATCGCGCCGTGACGGAGGCATCATTTTCGACTGCGCGCAGTCGAAGATCCATCTAGTTTATAGCTAGTACACATGTACTCCTTTTACAGCAGCAATATTACCTCTAGGCTTCAAATAAAATGGAATTGTATGAATTTAAATTTTCATATTTTGCCTTGTTGCCTTTTTGACTAGAACTTGATGCCTGATGATGATTGTGATTTGATTATTTTTCTTATTTTCTGTTAATTAATGTTTCTTGATGATTTCTTCTTACTTTGAACGTAAGACTACCGAGGCAGAGGAGGCAAGCCATTCACCAAGTGGGGGCGTGGCCAGGGTGTGATGCTGAACCAGTCGTTCCCTCCAGGAGGGGGTGGGGGAGGGGGAGGGGGAGGAGAGGGGATGTGTGACCAGCAAGGAATGCCATACGGTGCTAGGGGTCAGCAGAATGGACACATGAATGGACATCCAAAGGGCTCTAAGTTACCTTTCAGGTAAGGATGCCGGCTTATTTGTGTTCGATTCATATTTATTTGCTTCTTTTTTTTTCTTTGTCTTAAATTTCTTTGCCTTTATTTTCTTTGTCTTTAAATTCTTTGTCTTTAAATTCTTTGTCTTCAATTTCATACATGCTTTTAAGATAGATATGTTGGTTTTTATTTTACCTGCCCTTACCTATGAAAATACATTGTATTTTTATCAAATTTCTTTTTATCAGTTGAGGTTTGCTTCCAGTAAATAGTTTCAGTCATTTGTTTTTTCAGTGAAAACACTTTTCTTATGGATGTTAAAAGGTATCCCAATTTATTTTGCATGTAGATATTAGGATACAGGCACATTCTTTTCTCATTCTCAATTTGTATGCCTCTGCAACGAAGTGGCGGGAGGCATTATTTTCAAATAGGGTTGCCTTTCATCATTCAACTCTATTCAGTTTCACACAAAACTATTGTTTTGTTTCAGTAAAGGTATGACATTTCACCTAATGGACTTACTTGACTTGGGTGCATAGGATGGTCCCTTCACTGCCCTACGAGATATCCTGTTCCACTCAGGTCTGCCCTGACCTAATTAGCTTTTGTAAATGTTGTCACTCCTTCTCCCTCAAATACCTTGCAGGTCAAGCACACCCCCGCCTCGCATGAGGGGGATGGAAGGACCCCCTGAGCAGGTAGCAAGAGGCCGAGCACAAGGCTATGGAGGTCCCATGATGCAGGGCCACAGGTTAGTATCATACAATCTTAGCAGTGTTGTATCCGAGGCCGGCTCAGCCGAGACCGAGACATGACTACTGAGACCGAGACCGCTAAATAAATGTACCGATACATAAAAATAAAAAAAATTTACCCTGTTGAATATGACCCTTTAAAAAAACCCTTTTAAGTGCTCAGTTAGTATTTGGGGTATGTTTTTTTTTTCTGGATTCTCCCCCTGTATTTTTTAGAAATGTATGTGGAAAACTGAATAATTGAAATAAGAATTATTAAGGCTAGCAAATTAGCATCAAAACAATCAAGAGTCAAGACATTTACAGACTAATTAAAGGACAATGAAATCCAGACAAATTGTTGTATGCACTATAAGACACTAAATATAATGAATAGTCTCTGAAAATTTGAGCACAATCGGTCAAGAAATAAGAAAACCATGGCTCTTTGAAAAGAGCCATGTATTTCTTCCAGTGACTCAAATTGGCAACGCACTCTGGCAAAGTTGTGGACAACTCCCCGTACAATTTGTACACAAAATTTCAGTTTTGTTCAATTTTCTCAAAATGTATGTTTACCCTTCGTTCGAGTTCAACATATGTTTTGTAGAATGTTTTTATACATAACATATCATGAGTTGGGGGAATGGAAAAATGTGACTATGAAGAAAACTGTAAAAATGGGAACATTTGTGTACAAAACATATGGGGAGTTGTCCACACACTTCTCAGAGTGCGTTGCCAATTTGAGTTCCCCATAGGAATAAATGGACATTTTCAAAGAGCCGTAGTTTTCTTGTTTCTTACCCGATTATGCTCTAACTTTCAGAGATTCTTCTTCTTAATCTCTTCAAGACTATGCAAGCAACATTTTGCTTGGGTTTCATTGCCCTTTAAATGACCGCGTTTGTCGCTGCCTCGCTCCGGCCTCGAGTCGAGACATCGAGACATTATCCTCCGAGGACGAGGCCGAGGCCAAGGACGGTCTTGAGGATGAGGCCGGCCTAGAGGCATACAACACTGCTTCTTAGTGACATTAACTTTCACGGTACAAGACTGATAAAGCATCAAACACACTCCTCCTCCCTTGGTTTGTCTGGATACTTGATGTAAAACAATATATTTTGCTTTTCCTTAGAATAATGCTATAAATTAACTAAGGCTGAGTCATGTCGGTAATTGTCGGAACCGGGTCCCGATAAACTTTTACCGGTCAGGAACCGGTATCCTGATAATTTTTTACCGTCGAAACTCGACCGGTAAAATCACGCAATCGTGCACGCATCGGCAAAAATGCACTGTTTGGGGCTTATATTGCTCTTTTTATATGCAAATAACATTATAAATACTGAGGCTTTTATGGATTTACATATCAATCTTTACGGGAAAATAGTTACAGAGTATCCAGAATTAACTCAGTTTCGCATGAAAAGTACTTTTTTTCGAAGTAAATTGGACCTAGAAATCGATCGTTTGTTCACCATTGCCCATCGCAACACGGTTCACAGAACCTTAGCCCGCTAGTCGGGCGGGGGAAACATCACATGTACGATCGCTTGTGACTGTGAGCCACTGCCCTCAAAAAGTGGCTATAAATTAGCCTTTTCGCAATCAACACCATTTTGATATTCTACTTACATGATTTCATGGCGTTTGATAGCTGAACAGAAACAAAAATGAGCCCCAAAACAATGAAAACAATTACGCAAAATATCGATAAAAAACGACTACATCGCTCCTAAATAGATTCGCTCGTATACTTTGTGTGCAAGATACGGGTCTAAGTATAACGTATGGCGGATGTATTAACTTAGTTCCACCGGCCGCGGATGAATCTCGGGTAAGAAAAAAAGACCCGTATCTTGCACACAAAGTATACGAGCGAATAGGAGCGATGTAGTCGTTTTTTATTGATATTTTGCGTAATTGTTTTCATTGTTTTGGGGCTCATTTTTGTTTCTGTTCAGCTATCAAACGCCATGAAATCATGTAAGTAGAATATCAAAACATTTTAAAATGGTGCAAATTACCAAAAACGTATTTTTAGCCACTTTTTGAATGCACTGGCTCATCAGCTGGATCATACAAAGATCCATCAGACAACTCCCCTGGAGTATCGGACTAACATTGTGTGCACATTCGCCGACAATATCGTTCAAATGACTAGCAATTTTGCGCTTCCTGTTCAATTTCTGACTGTCAAACGAAGTAATGAACCAAGAATTTCTCGAAAATAACCACTCTTTAAAGTAAATGATATCAATTGCCCCGTTTTTATTTGAATTCCACTACATTATTGTGATAATCTTAATTTCTTTTTTAACATTTTATTTTTTTTCATTTTTTTTTCGGGGCACCGTTTCCCGATATACCGAACCGGGTCCCGATTGAAACGGTCGGTAACCGGTGTGATCGACCGAACCGACTCAGCCTTAAAATTAACCCTTACTTTCACTTGGTAGCCTAATCTGGGACATTTAATTAAGATTTTGTATTTCTATTTTCCTGGCTTTGCTGGCCCAGTTCATAACTCTGTTGTCCCAAAACAAAGAAAACCTGAACAATCCTGTTACATTCAGTTTCCCAGTAAGGTAGAGTAATTACAATTTGGAACTGATTAAATGTTGTGCATGTTCAGCCCGGGTACACAAGGTTGAATATGTTAGAGTGATCTGTCCAGATCTGAAGATTGAGAATTAAAGTATATTTGATTGAAATATAGAAAGTTTATGTAATTGTCCAGCTCATAGAACGTTTCAACCCAATCAGGACTGATTGATTTTGCTGTAACATGTATTCCCCATAGACACCAAGTCTGAGTATTTATAGGACAAGTCCTGAATGGGTTAGGGTTAATTGAATAAACAGATTGAAGTAGAAAATGAATTAAAATATGTTTTATTCTAGGGGAGGCAGAAATGGACGCATGTTTGGCCAGGGTGGTCCTGGTGGGTTCTATGAGGGAGACCTATCTAGTGAGGAACTTGACGAAAGAAAGGTCTTTGATGATCAACTCAACATGTATGATCTACAGGAGCAGGGAAACTTCTCATCCTTGTCTGTAAGTGATGGATGGATGGATGGATGGATGGATGGATGGATGGATGGATGGATGGATGGATGGATGGATGGATGGATGGATGGATGGATGGATGGATGGATGGATGGATGGATGGATGGATGGATGGATGGATGGATGGATGGATGGATGGATGGATGGATGGATGGATGGATGGATGGATGGATGGATGGATGGATGGATGGATGGATGGATGGATGGATGGATGGATGGATGGATGGATGGATGGATGGATGGATGGATGGATGGATGGATGGATGGATGGATGGATGGATGGATGGATGGATGGATGGATGGATGGAAATCGACTTAGTAGGAAAAGCTGTGTACATATCAAAAGGATATCTTTTTAATTATTAAGGTAGTCAGTATATTGCTTTGGTTGGGACAAGTTTACAATAAACCCTCCGTTTGTTGAATGCCATATTGAAACTCACTCCTTTTCAGGTTAAGTTAGTATACCTTTTTAACAATGTATTCAAATAAATGCAATTAATTTCATCTAGATACAAGAAATAGAAGTTATACAGTGCGACTATTTCTTTCTTTTAATTGCAGCCTAACCCGGGTCCACAGAGTGGTCCCAGTGGCCACCAGGCCCAGTTCTGGAGCAAGCTGAGGAAGGATGGAAGGAGGAGCATATCTCCACAGTGCCTTGACTCTTCCTCACCTCACATGGGAGACAGTAAGTACAGGGCTATTCAAAGCAAAGCGTCATGGCGTTACCAACAAATCCACCCCTTTGCCATTTGAATCCTGCTAATTTGTAAATTGGCTACTGCAGCGCTCCTCACTTACTTTTTCTGGTGGCCCTAAAGAAATGTTTACTGGCCCGCAAATTTCATTTCAGGAACAGATTTTGTAGTATTCCAAATATCACTCTTTTCTGGTCAAATATGTGATTATAGATGAAGCTTGACATGGAAGGAAACAAGATTTGTCTAATTTGTCAATGTCGGGTTGAAAATCTGCTTGCCCGATTGGGCAACCAAAATATTACTTTTGTACATTTTTGCTGGCCCAAAGTGCAAATTCACTGGCCCTGGGCCAGCAGGCCAGTGTGAGTGATTGCAAGTAATTAAAGTAAGTACTGGGCATTTCCAAACAAAGTGCGACAGTGGTGCAAAAATTCACTCCTTTGCCATTTGCATCCTGTCAATATTACAGTACTTATATATAATAATGAGAACATAGATATTTGAAGGATTCAAATGCAAAGCGTCCATGTTGGTCTGGAATTACCCTACATTGAATGGCAGATCAGTTCAGTTTAATTAATTCTGATCCAAACCAATCTGATTCAGTCCTCTTGCTGTACTGCAACTACTCCACATCATGAATGTAGGAGTTCTGTTATGTAGGTCTGTTTTCCATTGGTTTGGGTCTTCGTCCTTCAATGTGAAGGTCATGTGTTCAAAGCCTTACCCGGCAGCAAGACAGTTCATCTTCATTTTCTGCTCATTTGATGTCAGAAATGGCCCAAATGTTGCCCAATATATAACGACAAACCCTTGAGGGATAAGAAAACAGTTCAGTGAGTGATACCAACCAATTTTGCTTAGTTTAAAGTAATTAATAACAATAGAAAATAGCTAATTTTGAGTTCAAAGGGATTTCAGACGTGGAGTACAAAAATGCAGCAGTCTTTTTGATTCGCATTATGCCAGGAGTTGCGGGGTGGTTTGTCTACGTACGTCCCCGTTCATGGCTTTGCCACAGAGCGGCGCTTGGTCCCTAGTTTAGAATTCATTGCTATTTTTAATATTTGTTTCTTTTGCCATGTTTTCTCAGAGCGGGGCCCAGATCACATGGAGAGCATGCTGTCTGGTCAGTTCCAGGACATGATGATGTCTAATCAAGGTAACAAATCAGTTAAAAAAAAAAAGACGTTATCTAATTGGCGGAGGCATTATGTCATCAGGTTGTCCGTCCGTCCGTCCGTCCGTCAGTCCGTCTGTACGTCTGTCCCCTTTTGTTTCTCGTTGATTTATTATTCCTGTCACTCATATCATTTCCCTATAATGCATAGATATCAACACCCTGTTACAATATAAATAACATTTTACAGGAAATATTTTTTTCCACAAAAGTTTGAATTGATATATTTTGTCATTTTGTCATGTTGCCTCTGCTCGGGCCCCATAATGACTTGTGTTATTACAAATGTGATTTTTAGTAGATATTTTACTTCATTTAAAGGTACACTTGAGTATTGGTACTTCCCGAAATGCCCCTTGACACTAAATTGGTTGGTTTTAATTCCATTTGAAAGTTCCTTGAATAAAACATGTGCAATGAGAATCATTCCCTTTCAAATGCTCTCATAGTTGGAAGATATTCAGGGGACATTTTGACTTTTTAGAAAAATACAAAAAATGCTTATAGACTACTTTGAAAACAATCTAAATAGGTTTTTAAATAGTTCTTGATGATATCTTGAATCATTATTTTAACAAAAAAATGGCTAAAACCAATGAGTTTTTAGAGAGCGCCCTCTTAAGTTGTAACGGCTCTTTTTTTAATAACAGGGTTTTTACTTAGTCGTTAGTAATTGTGTATACATTTTGAGCATGGTGGAGTTATAACTATTAGTTTGTACCGTAATGATGCAGGTTTTGGTTACTAAAGTTAAGTTTGACCAATACTTAACTATCCCTTTAATTTATATAGATTACAAGATATCAACATTTATCTTAAATGTTTTGTTGTATTCATTATACTTATCTGATATTTCTCCACCTGATTCAGATTCTGAGTTATGACATATATTAATCTGAATATTGATATTTCTTCATTTCCATATCCATGCAAACAATCAGACCAAGGAGCTATGGATCCTGGGTGCTTGGAGAGGCATTACAGTCCCATCTCACCTCTAGTAAGTAAATAATAACCTGACATACAATGTAATTACAAAGTACCAAATTCAGACAAACCTCAAAGCGCCTTTGGATACTTGTCAGAGGCATATCGCAAAAGTGTACATTTTGAATGTGAAGTATCAGTAGTCATACCGCACACTACACAATCCAATTCTGATCCAACGAACAACTACGTATCGGGTCTGGTCCTAGAATTTTGGGTTGGTGTCTACAAGGAATGTCTGTTATGCCAAATCAAATTGACACGAAGGCTGTGATTGATAAAATTATTTTATTTGTATGATTGCGATGAAAGATCTTTACAAAAAATGTGTACTTCTTGTGCAGGAATGATTGCAGTGTGTTTCCGTTGACTGGGGTAATAATAATAATGTATTTAAGCGCTATGATCCTCGCGGGAATAGCGCTTTATAAATAACCGTTACTATTTATTATTATAAAAAACATGCAAGTTGATTAATTTCATTGAAATGCTCTCTCATGTACTTTGCTACAGATTGATGAGGCGCTACTACAGTCCCCTTCGCCCCCCATGCCCAAGAGTGCCACCCCCTCCAGTCTGAGCATGAGCCCCACCCTAGAGACCCAGGTGGGCTCACCCCCCAACATCGCACCCGCTGGATACGTCCCTCCCCTGGCCGTGGGATTCCCCTTCTACAATTTCTTCATCCCAAGTGAGTTAATTCTATTAAATGGACTTAGTAACATTGTCCAAATCCTCAAAATTCAATTGGAATTCTAGTTTCCTCATACCTTGTTGTATTCGTATTAACAATTAACCCTAATCCCACTGGGTTATTTTGGTCACTTGAGTCCACTGGGGGGGGGGGCCATTTTGGCCCCCCCCTCCAATCTCGGCAACGAATGGACCGATCGACTTGAAAATTGGCACATACGTACAACAAGTCAAGTAGAATAAGAATTTGAAAGAAAAAAAAAATATGGACGATTATTTTTTTTAAAAATAATTAATTACAATTTTGAATATGCACATTTTTGACGAATTTCTGGGAAAATTGGGATTTTCATCTAAAATCAAGAGAAATTACAGGATTTCTTCAGGTTTTCTGTAAAAATACTTCCAAATGATGTTATTCATCATATCCATGTTTTTTATGGTGATAAAATATATCACTAATTTTCATAAATATGAAAATTAGTATTCCCGGATTTACCCACATTGTTTTCATTCTTATGTATTTTATTGTTTTTTTTTGTTTGTTTTTTAAGAAGAATTTATCTCTGAAGTGTATGAATTCAACTAATAACAAAGAAATAATCCAAATTATAATTCAAAGTAACAATTATAACAGATTTGGAGTTTACATGGCATCGGATATAGGAATTACATAGAAACCTGTACAAAAATTTCATTTTTTTGTGACGGTCGAGCAATTATCGACCTCTAAAATCGGTTCTACATGTCCGGCCGGGGTGAATTATATATCAAAACGTGCGGGAGACTTGAGAGAAAATAGTCATGAAGTTTGAACGTGAAATTCCAAACGGTCTAGATGCACGTCAAAAAAAACGACAGGGGGGGGGGCCAAAATGGCCCCCCCCCCAGTGGGATTAGGGTTAAAGCATGGGACAGGTTTCGGTTTTTAAAATTTCCCTTTTGTTAAAAAGATATTTACGATTGAAGTGTTCAGATGTTATATAATCCACTGGATCGTCAAAACCATGTACAAAGTGAGTGCAATGAGTTAGTGAATATCACTTTACATTTCTGCTCATTACTCGCCCATATAACGTCCATTTAACTTGAAATTTTCACACAACACCCAGTGGACATATCAGATAACAACAATATACATTGTATCAACCACTCGTCACTTTTTGCACGTGTCAACAAAGTTTACAAATTAATGAGAGATCATTATTATCAAGCATGTCAGCATGATAATGACTATTATGTCAGAGAGAGACATGCATTTAATAAATTTTACAATTCAGTAACAATAGCTTTGTCTTAATTTTCTGTTATCTTAGCCTTTGCTAAAAACCAATATCAAAAAATCTTGAGTTGGTGAATTAATTTTAACGTACCTTACAATGTCAGGCAAACTCAGACATGGTATGTTTTATTACATAAAGACACCGCAACTAACTTTTTTGTACTTAAGAGTTGCAATGATATGTTGTGATGCAATATTCTGATGAGATTTTTGTGCATGTGTGTTGTTGAACCTTTAGTAATTTTGTTATATACTGAATTCAACAATAAGTGCACTATATTATAAATGAAATGATTGATTATCATTTGATATTTTTCTCTCCTGTTCAGTGTCTGACTGGAATATAACGGGTCAGGTCAACTTGAATGCCCCAGTGTCTAGAGATCCTAGTGGCAATGACTTGCCAATGTCAGGTATGTAGTAGTGTTTGATCCGTTTTCTTCTGTAGTACGTAACGTGCGTAATATATGTGGTTGCGCAGACAACAATGGAATAGTAGCATAACATGACATAAATATGGCAACAAAATGACTCATTTCACTCTTTCTATTTACCTGTCATAGACATACTCAATAGACTTTGTAAATGTGCATTCCCTGACTAATCCATGTATTGTCCCACTACATTTCTCCATTGAGTTGGACCAATAAAATTATTGAACTATTATTTAGTTATTAATGTAGAGAATGCTATTTATACAATATATGATCATAACTGCTTAATACTATGGCACAGGAAAGAGGCAATTTGGGGGCCACGATTTCGTCAAAATTTGACAAAATTTGAAACCCGACATTTCGTCAATAAATTTGCTCGAGACCGAAAACTACTTAACCAAAGTAACTGATCTCGATGGAAATTTCTGTGTGTAAACGTTTCCCAATCTGAACCAGTTATTTTTTCCTAACTTGTGAATATTTGCTCTCACCAGACATAGCCACCTTGAAGTTCTTCTACAACCTTGGGGCAGAGTATTACCGCAGGCTGTGCATGGTGCACCACTACCAGCACCAGCAGAACTACCAGCTCCAGGCAGCAGGCCCCGTGCAGCCACAGCCCCAGGGGCAACACCAACAACAGCACCACCAGCAATCCATGCCACATAACCAGCCCCACCAGCAACACCACCAACAACAAGCCCCCGGGTTGGGGTACGCCCACATGATGCCCCAACATCCCGGAGGCATGACCCCTACAGGTATACCAATGGGAGGAAAGAACCCGTATGGCAATGGAGGCGGGATGGCAATGGTTGCCACGGGTGGTGGCGGGATGAACCAGCAACAGCAGCAGCAGCAGCAGCAGCAGCAACATGTTGCAGGTGGATCTTACGGACACATGGTAGCCTACCCCGGTGGTATGGGGATGGCAGGTGGTCCAGGCATGGGGAAGAACCCCTATGATGGAGGGGCAGCCATGGCAATGGTCGGCTCCGGGGGAGGAGGGCAGGAGGAGGAGGACCAGCAGGATGGAGCGGTCACTTACTCAGGTGAGATGGGAGGATAGTGAGGATGTAAAGATAGTAATGAGGAGGAAGATTGTAATGGTCATTTTAAGATGATGGTGATGAGGAAGGAAGGGATGTTTTTTGATGCCTCCGCCAACGAAGTGGCCGGAGGCATTGTTTTCGGGTTGTCCGTCCGTCCCGTTTTCATTCTCGCGATATCTCTAGAACCGGTTGACCGATCAATTTCAAACTTGGTACTAGTGTACAGATTAGGGTGACAATGATCTGATTAGATTTTGGGGGTCATGAGGTCAAAGGTCACAGGGCGCAATATATATGCAAAAATAGCTCAAGAACCGAATGTTAAATTTCAATCAAAATTGGTATGTGAATGTATCTTAGGAAGCCTATGAAGCCATACAATTTTGAGGTCATGAGGTCAAGGATCAAGGTCATAGGACTCTATAAATACATGCTAAAATAGCTTGTAATGGCAAAATCTCAAGAACTGAATGTCAGATTTCAATCGAACTTGATATCTGAATGTATCTTAGGGGACTGATTGAGCCATACAATTTTGGGGTCATAAGGTCAAAGTTCAAGGTCACAGAATTCATAGATGCGAAATAGCTTGTAATTGTAAAAACTCAAGAAATGAATGTCAGATTTCAATCACACTAGGTACCTGAATGTATCTTATGGAGCCAATGTAGCACTACAATCTTGGGATCAAAGGTCAATGTTACAGGACTCATTATACATGTATCTGCCAAAATAGCTCGTAATTGTGATATCTCGAGATCTGGTTGATGAATTACCATGAAAATTGAGTTTACAGTATTAATTTAGTGCATGTTAATTTTGGCTTGGTATAAAAATTGCGTGATAGCGAGGCATAATTTTCGACTGCGCGCAGTCGAAGATCCATCTACTTTTTGTCGAGCTCACCGTAGGTGGAGGGGAGACTAAAGCCCGGTGCAGACAGAGCCGACTCGACCCGATCCGACTGGTTTCAATCAGGCTAGAGTTGGGCCCGGTCGGTCAGTCTATTAGGGTTGATAACTTTCCAACACTGCATCTGTTTGTAACCAAACTTGATTGGTAGATGCCCTACATTGGCCTCCATGATATTCTGGGGTCAAAGGTCACATAAGTAGGTCAAAGGTCAAATGAGGGTCAATGTGAAATTTTACCTGCAAGAGTCTATTAGGGTTGATAACTTTCCAACCCTGCATCCGTTTGTAACCAAACTTGATTGGTAGGTGCCCTATATCGGCCTCCATGATATTATGGGGTCAAAGGTCACATAAGTAGGTCAAAGGTCAAAATAGGTCAAGTGCGCGCAAGTGGGCGAGACACTTTACGGCTATCGCCTTGTTTCTTCAACTGATTGAAGTCAAAATTTCATATTGCAAATGCCAAAATAGACTGTTGAATTGTGATTTGTCAAGAACATATTTGATAGATTTGTGTTCATTAATGTAAATGTATGCACCTACATTGCAGTTTATAATCTACATATTCAGGGGTCATGAGATCAAAGGTCACCATATTTATGTTTCTTTAAACTTTCAAAACATTTGCCCTTCAGATATCAGTTATACGACATACTTCCACCATTAACCAAGCAGTATTAATTACCCCATTCCCAGTCTTATTTCACTATGGTCAAGCATTGGGATACTACACAGAGGCTCGCTATTTTGAGCGATGCAAGTTTGTGCACACTGGACTGAGCCAGTGTATATAAGGCATTGTGCACAGGGCATTCACAAGATGGAACCTCGCATCTGATTCACAAATCCAAACCACTGTTAAAATATCCACTAAAAGATGCTTCAACATACTTTAGACATTGATTTTGCCCAATTGGAACTGAAGTCATACAAGAAAGTGGTAAAGAAGAGAATAAATCCATCCATTCAATCAAAGTACTTCTAATACATTTCTACTTTTAAAATATCTTCTCATCCATACAGGTAGCCCCATAGCGATGCCGGTTTCGGCTCCGACCTATGTCTACCAGCAGCAGATGAGCCAGCCAGCCAGCCAGTGGCAGCAATATCCCGCCTACTCCCCGTCTATGCAGCATTCTCAGCAACAACAGCAGCCACCACCACAGCAGCATCTACAACAACAGCAGCAGCAACAGGCTGTCATGATGCCTACCACTAGTGGTAACCAGGGTAGCGTCAATGTAGGGCCATCAAGTGGTAGCGGTCAGTACGCAGCGTCACCGAATGGTGGAGGTGGTCAGTACGCGATGTCACCTAGTGGTTGTGGTGGGCAATACACGGCGTCCTCGGGCAGTGGTGGTGGTGGTAGCGGGCAATACGCAGCTTCATCTACCGGAGGGGCTAGTGGGCAGTATGGGGTAGCGAGCACGTCGCTAGCTAGTGCTGGAAGCTGCAGTAGCCAAGACAGTGGTATACTCAGCTCTAGCCCACCTCAGGTTCCCTTCACCTCCAGCACACAGTAGAGGGCAGCATAACAGCTTTGTGATTTGATAAAGTTGGTTTTGTCTAGTTGTTGAGGGCTTTTTTTGTGTGCAAAAGGTTGACATTGTTGATTTGTAGAAGTTGTTTTATTGAAAAGCTGAAAGGACAATATGTGTCTTTGTACACAACCATGCTGTGATGTGTTAGCTAATTATGTGTGATTGTCAGCCAAGGTACTTCCCATTTATTTGGATATGATGCTGCCCTATTACCTTTCCGAAAAGCAATCTAGAACCGCAATTCCTTTTATAAATACATTCCTATGTTATGCTGAAATTTTGCTGAGTTAATTGTGCATTAAAATCTCTTTTTGCCATTCCTTTAGAGAAAAAAGGAACAAGTTGCTTCCATTAAACAGACAAGCTGGTAACATTTAAGTGATACAGTATTTTTGTAACCTAATGACTAGTTGAGACCATTTGCTTTTAAAATGAGGGCTGAACTATACAATTGTGTATTTTCCTTATGTTAAGGGATACATACATAGAGAATTACAAAAAAATAGTGTTGACATTTGTTGACTTGTCACAGAATTTGTTTAAAATTTTTGATGAATGCCATCATTTTGTTTTATCTAGACAGAGGGTGAAGTGTTTTATATGCTTCTGTAAATAACAAACGTGATAATCTGAAGAATGATGCACATTATGTATTTTATTTCTACCTCTTAACAATCTACAACATCTCAACTCGTACACACACTTTTCTACTTGAGCTTACTTGAGGTAGCTCAGTAGAATGCAAGTAGCTTTTAGAATCAACACACGCCCATCTCATTCTGCTTCAAACTTGCCAAAGCAGTGCGTCAAATATCTTTATGGTTTGCAGTCTTTACTTTGGTGCTAATGGTAGTTGTTCAAAGACTGCTTTTGGGTATTGCAGCTTTGTATGTAGTAAGCTGATGTGGATACCAAAATTAACAGTACTTGTTTAAAATGAATGAACCTTTCTACTTGGTGATAATGCAACTCTTATCAATATGACTTTTCCTATCATTTTCTTCTTGATTGACTTTCATAGATTGAAAGTTAGGAATTCACTTGACCATCTGGGCCCATTTTCATGATACCCAGCTAGCATAGTTTCATGCTTAGTTTATTTTCGATGGTATGACTATGAATGCAACTATTGATTTTTTTAGTTGTTAACTAGGTTTAACTTAGGCAATGCATTCAAAGGCTAACCAAAATAAACATACCTAGTTGTTGACCAAGATAATAACTTGTTGCTTACTAGGGGGGTGTTGCAAAAAGAGTTGCGATTAATCGCAAAGTTGCTATTGATCAAAAGTCAGAAAATGCGCTTAAATGCGCAAATCGGATTTACTCAAATTCACACATTTTCTCACTAACAATTATTCACAACTCTTTGTGCAACGACTCCCCCCCCCCCCCCCCCCCCCCCTGGCCTCATCATGAAACTACACTGGCAGGTTTTAAGAATACTGACCCAAGGCTTTGGGTGCATGTTGCTTTGTTTTATTTGAACAAATAAGTTCTCTTAAAATGTCTCTTTTTGAGGTCCCTTCTTGTAGTGTTAGAAGTTAATCGATCAAGTTTGAATTCATTTTGAATTCATTTTGAAAAGTTGTATTCTTTGCTTAATTACTCGATACTTGAGTATACAGTTCATTGTTTTTGTATTGATAGAAACAGTATTTAAAGAGTTTGTGCCAAGTGATGGCTTTGTTGCCTTTTGATCCATGTATTTGTACATATGAAACTTTTGTTAACATGGACAACTTATATTTGTATTTTTTCTTATAAACTTTGAGCAGCTGGATATTATTTCAGGTTACAAGTTTAACCTGAAAATTAACTTTGATGTTTGTATTGAATGGTGTCAGAGTAATTGATTCATTCTTATTTTCATTTGTTCATGTTGTGTATAAACTTAATTGCCAGTTATAAAGATGCCATACCAGCTAGTACTTAAATACTGTTCTTGTAAATAACAAGCAGCTATTAAACACATGTGGTGTTATTATTGAAAGTTTTGGGCAAGATATCGATTTAAGAAAGTGCCAAATATGTATTCCTTGAAATTAACATTTACTTTTTATCCTTTATGTGTGGAAAATGCATTTTCCTATTGATGATTTAAGAATAAATATAAAAGTATAATATTTCATGTTATCGAATACAACAAGAAAATACCATGTATGAAAGTACATACTGTATTGTGCCTTATTATATACCAAGAAAGGATACTAAACAAATTCTTTGAACATTCCTAGACACACTGTCATAGTTTGTTAACCTTGAATAGAACCTATTTTACAGAGAGAGAACATTTATGATATATCAAAAATATAATGAATATGCATTTACAACAAATAATTGTTTGCATTGAAATTTCACAGTACATTAGTCTGCTACCAAGATATATTTAAAACTGCAATATTTGTTGGTGATATTAAGTCTAAAAGATGCTAAGGAAAATATATATCCAGAACATCCAAAATATATATATATCTTATATTAATGTTGTCTTCCTTTGTATTTTGTGCTAGAGCACCAGAATGGATTTAGTTGGATAGATTTTTTTTTTTTTTTGCGAAGAAGATAAACGAGACAAATGTTAAAAAGTTTTTTTGAACGTGTTGGTCAGAAGAAAATGACTTACACTCAATGATTACAATTTGAAGGAAAATACTATTTAATTTTAAAGAGTAGAACAACAACTATGTACTTCTCTACTTATATCGTGTAAAATGTTACTGACTACCAAACAAGGAAAAACCTCTTTAAATGTGTTTGAAAAGAAATCACATTATTTTATTAATGAATATACATACAAAGGGTATGTTTTATGTACTAAAACAAATTCTACAGTACTTTTGCTCTATGAGCATTCCTGTTTTGTTTTGTGTTGTACTTACCTGTTTGCAAAGTAATAAGTGTCTTATAAAATTGATTTGATTGTATCGCATAAGAGTACAAAGTAAAATAACTTACAAATCCATTTAGGATTAGATGTGATCAGTTTTATTCCTCTGATTATTTTTCCTGTTATGTATTTTTACCCGCAGGATTAACCAAGGAGAAAATGTGGAGCGTGAACATAAATTTATGTTCTTTTTTATGTTTTTTAACAAATTTTGTTTCATTTTCCAAAAAGGAATAATGATGAAGAGTGGTATGTGAGGATCAAAAATATGGAAAGTGCGAAATATACCATTTGTCCACTAAATTTTGGCCTTTTAAAATAAGATTTTTGGAAAAATACATACAAGGCATATCATGACACTCTTTTTGAGAAAAAAAGGACCAAAATTCAATTGGGTTCTCAAGATTGAGGATGTATTTTCCCATTTAATATCAATTTTACCCCAGTGTCACAAAAGTATTTGTAAAGATGGTTGTTCTCAAATTCCACTCACTTTTACAGGAAAGCGGAAATAATGTTAAATTATTTGCTTGAAGAAAGAATACTCTGGCTTATTTCTCAAAGAAAAGAAGTGAAAATGAAAACAAAACAAATACTTGAAATGGTAAACTTTGTTCAAGAAGCATATGAAGTTGAAGATTGCCTTTGTTTACAGTTCAAGAAGTGAACATTTCTGGACGGATGGAAACTCTGGAAAGGATTTCCAGTGTTTAAGTAAGATCAATTTTTTTTATTTTCTTCATCCATACTTGAATGAAATTAAGTTCCAACTAGTTTGTCTATGTGCTGTATTAAAGTTTAAGTCCATTTCAAGATAAAATTGTATTCTGGCATAATGTAGTATTTATTCATATATCTTTATCTTTATGGAATTAGTTCCTGAAAAAGATGTTTGATATTGTATTCATTGTGTGCAACATTCGGTAAATTTTATTATCACCCAAAGTTTTTGTACTTTTGATGTGTATTTTTCGGAAGTAATTTTAGTTTAATTTTATTAGTGAATTCATCAGCTTGGCAACACAAAGTTGTATAGTTGATGAATTCTTTTAAGTATCTATTTTCCAGAAATGTTGAATACTATTTAAACATTTTAGAAAAGTCCCAATATATTTCTCAGTCTTTTTGGACTATTTATTCTTTTACAAACCATTTTATGCGGCTTTGTTGATTTGAAGCTTTTATAAATTCATAACATGTATAGGTTGCATTCTTGAAATGCAACTTTGAACAAAGTACTATAACTTTTCCATGTTTAATCTGCAAATAGATAGAAGTAATATAATGATACAAAACAACAGAAAAAGGTGAAATCTGAGTGACTGTGAAGGGTATGAACAAAACGGTTCTAAAGAGGATCCCTTATTATCGGACAAAAAATACACAAAGGTAAAGAACCAACGTTTAATTAAAATGGTCCGTACATGATTGTACTTTTGGAAATATGTTGTTTTTAAGTGGCACGTCAATCTCCCTGCCTGCAGTTTTAATTTGAGTTACTTTAAAAAGTTATTTTGTGTCCTGCAGTTTAATTTTGGTTACTTTTTTAATTTGTTGAATTATATTTTTATATCATGAAAAACGTAGGTAAAGATTTGTTTTCGCTGTAGACTTGTAGGATGAACAAGTAAATAAATTGATAACAAATAATAAGTGAATAATAAAGATATAACAAAATAAGGATAGTTGTTACACTTATGGTACTGCTGTGCAGGTCATGTAATGGTGTGTATGACGTTCTTTTGATTTTTCTTGTCCCAAAATTAAGTATTTGCAAGAAAAGTATACTTCTGTTATTTCAAAGTAAAGTAGAGTTAATGGTAGAATAAATAAACATTAAAAGCACCTC
This sequence comes from Echinarachnius parma, assembly GCA_037951105.1. Taxonomy (NCBI): domain Eukaryota; kingdom Metazoa; phylum Echinodermata; class Echinoidea; order Clypeasteroida; family Echinarachniidae; genus Echinarachnius; species Echinarachnius parma. The sequence continues at coordinate 158,707 of JBAMJV010003362.1, read as the reverse complement.
AAATTTGACTGGACAAAATAGATACTAATGACTGTATGAAAGTAGTAAAAAGGCTGGGTATTAAAAGTAAACCCAACGATTTATGTTGAAAAGGATAGATGTATGTTTTTGGCATTGAATATTGTGCGTTTTCTATTCATTTTTGGATACTTGTGCATTTTTATGTTGACTTTTTTCTATTACCTTTAAGACTAGTTTTAACAATCTTTCAATGTTTATAGAATGAACACTTGCTGAATTCACTGATTTACTGTGGAATGTTGCATATTGATAAATCAATTATTGTTATTGTCTAGTTTCAATGCATATTTCTATTGCATACATTTTGAGGACAGGGTTTAATACATATTCCTGTATTTTTATATAATTATCTATTTCAAAGTACTTCCAATCAATGATTCCAAGTAATTTCTAAGTATTAGTAATTTTGAGCATTTATGTACCTATTTAGATTGGACTTGTAAATTGATTTGTATTGGTATTCAACTTCTTGTTTAGTACTAGAATAGTTTTTTTTTCTTGTAGGATATTACAGATTTAGATTTAGATTTTAGTCTTTCACTTTGAATATTTCTTCATTTGTTAATTATTACCACAATAAGTATTCATGCCTTGTTATAAGATATTGTTTGAACAAAAGCAAAAAAGTATATTAAAAGAAATATAAATCCATAATTGAGTTAAAAGTTCTCATATTTTTACTGTTTGATTGTTGATGTAGTACTGTGCAGAAAATGAAGATGAAATGTTTATTGATGAATTATCAAAGAAGCACAAAATATGGCGTATTTGGAAATCAGATTTTTCTGTAAGGGGCCATCCCATCAATTTGATGAAATAAATAAATTATCAAAAGCATACTTTTATTTTGGCAGTACCTCTCAAAGAATTCATGTTTGGGCCAAAAAATGTATTATCAAAATGAACACACAGAGAATCCATGAAAAATAGCTTTGGCTGGTCACATGTTTAAAAATAAAAAATATGCGCTTGTAGTTTTATGTGACATGCTTGTAATGTGTGTGGTGTGTGTGTTGAGGATAGCAATGTCAAATTACATACACGTAATAATAAACACAGTAGTAGTTAATCGGGTAGGCATTTGCAAGAATGTATAACAGATGCATAAGTGGTGAAAATGAGATTCTGAAATCCCCAAAGACTTTGTACATATCCCACTCGGTTCCCATAGACAAGGGGTTAAGAAACATAAGCCTGTATGGTAAAATCCTACCTCTTTCAGGTGTACCCTCTTAAAAGGGAAGACCATTGTTTATCTCTTAGTGGGCCATTTTTTTCATGAATTCTGTAATCTGATTGGTCAATTTGTCTTTGAGACAAACCCGTATTTACCTCATTTACTTGGTCAAAATGATCAAACGGGTAATATGAGCCCGTATTACCTGTTTACGTCTTGTTGTTGTTATTGTTTTAATGTATTATGGTGTTTTTCATCGTGCACATGCGCAGTGGCGATTTCAACCACTGAATATGAGCCCGTATTACTATTGTTACGTCACGGCGTATCGCGCGCAGACTATTTACGCGCATGCATTGTGCATGGGGTTGACCTCATGACCGAGATTTTTAATCTCCCGGTATTATTTGCTCTGTCTGACACCTACGCAATAAGCTATCGGGATTTTAATTCTCCCGGTATAATTCAGATCGGTCGGGATTTCTGACACCGCATATTTCTGCGCATTAGCAGCTACTGGGACTGGGACAGTCAGGATTCAAGAATTTCGAGGTTGAGCAACAAACTCAAGAAATTCGTAGCATTGGAAGTGTCAATCAAGTCATTACCACTAATCAGCGTGTAAACGTGACATCACCACGTTCCAGGGGTGCGATGCCTTCATTCACTGGATGTTACCATTCACATCCTTGTTGTGAATGTTTATCCAAAAAACAATTAAAGTACTGGAGGACATGACATTGTACATATGTTATTGTTACTGTTGTTTTGGAATTTTGGATACAGTTACAAGTTGTTTGGAACAGTTTATATTACTTGGAGACCATGTGAGATGGACAATATTTGAAATTGATAAGGCAAGGGAGCACAAAGAGCACAAGATGGTGAGTACAAATATGTTTGAAAAAAAAATGTTTACAAATATGTTTGAAAAAACAAATGTTTTTATTTCGTTATGTATCTTGACCAATAGATAATGTATACACTTAAAGAGATAAAACCGTCACACCCTGCTTGTTCTCACGCAATACGGGATATATCTACGTTCTGGTTCCATATTCCATTCGGCCTCCGGCCTCATGGAATATGGAACCAGAACGTAGATATATCCCGTATTGCGTGAACAAGCAGGGTGTAACTAATAATATCTATTAAAGGAACCAGCTACCACAACATGCTCTGCAATATTCCCTTCCTAAACAACCCCAAACAGCATGCATGTATGTTATACCAAAATCAAAGAACATGTCAACAACTTCTGCTGCTAAAATAAATGCTCCCCAGGGAGTGAAGATGATGAAATATTGCATATGATCAGGGTGGTAACAGTGGCTGTCCATGTACATGTATACTGACATTGAGATGCCATATACCGTACATAGAACTTTAATATTATGCAAGATTCTGAATATATTATGCACACGTATTTGAGGAGTTGAGGAGTTTATTATGTATAGTGGTCCAGAGGAGGGCACGTCCTCATCCATTGAGGAAATCTTGCTTCACTAGCTGGCACTCCTCCTTTGTTTGTAAAAAAAATGTAAGAAATACTATTTTGTTTTGTTCAGCGGGAATCAGCCTGGCTTCAAAATACCAGAGAGTCTCTCCCCCCCCCCCCCCCCCCCCCCCCCATCCCAACATCTATTTCCTTCCAAAGGCCAATTCCCCCTGCCTTGGACATGTCAGGGCAGATAGAACCGTTCGCGGGCGGGGTATAAGCAATAAGCGGCAGGTGCAGCGCATGCGATAATAGGAGAGAGGACTCGGCGGAGCCCCTTCGATATATAAGCGATGGTCGATGACACGATGAACGATATGACGTGTGTACACGTATGAATGAGGCCAATGCAATTAGTATGCAACCCATCAGCTCCAGTTGTTTACATGTGAAATTGCGAAACTCAAACTTACCACGCATCTATTTTATTGCAGTTTTGTGAGTAATAGACGTATTTTCTTTGTTCTAATTTCACTGAATTAATCTGATGTGTTTGTGTCGTTTGTGTATGTGCAGGTATAACTATTTGTGTTAGTCATGTAGACTTTGAAGAGACTTAATTGTAAAAACCAAGCTCTGTTCATCAGGTGTGTTCGTTTGTGTGTGTGTGATGTGAGACTGGGAGTTGATTTGAGACTTTTGAGTGCAAGCGTACCACTGCAATGATTCAGTACAGTGCCATGACACTGGCATACAGTTACGTTTCATGTGAAACTTACAAGAATGAGATGGAAGAATGGGGATCTGCATTCAGATGATAAAAGGAAGCAGAGAACATGACATCTTCGTTCATACTAGTCTGGTGTATTCATTTATTTATCAACAATACTATTATTCAGTCATGAAGTCAGCACTATATAAACGGAAGAAGAAGATTGGCCTTCTCTTACTTTAGGTCACTGGGGACCTCAAATTTCCACCCTCCAAAATACCGACGATTTTCAATAGTCACAATACCTTCTCATGGTCCGTTAACTTTCAATAGATTCCCTTTGTTATCCTATCCGAAACTGTGCGAAATCGCTGAGTGCGTGCACTGGCGCTGTGCAGCTTAGACGCTACCAATATTCGAGTGATTTCAATCCACCAGGCTTGCACATTTGGATGTAACTCAAGTGAACGCTACCGCGGAGCGGTAGCGTTCAAGGTCGGGCTCATAGTGCCCCCGAATTTATGCGCTAATGTGCACAATAAGTGTGCTTAAAATTATAGATATGATACGGAACTTACCACCGTGTAGATGATACATATGTTATGCAACTATGGGGTGGATCAGAATGATGATTTTTCGCTCCATTCCGCATAAAAATGAGTGATTTATGCACCTCCTCGACTTCTATCTGTGTTGTATCGCGACTTCTGAACGATCGATTACCGTACGACCACTAAACGCGCGAGTCAGATCTGCCGTCTATTCGGCGGGCGCGGTACTTGAATGGAGACCGTTCGCGCGATCATCGATCGTTCAGAAGTCGCGATACAACACAGATAGAAGTCGAGGAGGTGCATAAATCACTAATTTTGATGCCGAATAGAGCGAAAAATCATCATTCTGATCCACCCCATAGTTGCATAACATATGTATCATCTACACGGTGGTAAGTACCGTATCATATCTATAATTTTAAGCACACTTATTGTGCACATTAGCGCATAAATTCGGGGGCACTATGAGCCCGACCTTGAACGCTACCGCTCCGCGGTAGCGTTCACTTGAGTTAATTTGGATGGGGCTATTATCCCCAAGACATCACGATCCATCACAAAAGCTTGACAAAAGATCAGATGATCATACAAATCCATCGTTATAAGACAGTAGGCTATTGATGATAACGCCCTTAGAGCAAAAAATAATGAATCCGTCTCCATATTAACTAATCCACTTTCGATCTACCCCCTATGAGAATTTTGTACAGGTGTGTAGTTAATTTTCCATAGGGGGTGACTCCAAAGTGGATTATATACTAGAGCGACGATGAAATGTTCGCAACAAGATTGATGCGCGCACGTGTATTACATTGGACACGCACATAATCTTGTTGCAAACATTTCATCGTCGCTCTAGTATATAATCCACTTTGGAGTCACCCCCTATGGGAAATTAACTACACACCTGTACAAAATTCTCATAGGGGTTGGATCGAAAGTGGATTAGTTAATAGGGAGACGGATTCATTATTTTTTGCTCTAATAGCGTTATCATCAATAGCCTACTGTCTAAAAGTGGCAGAGTGGTCTTGAAGAGAAGGGAAAACCGGGGTTAATGGATTAAAAAAAAGGTTAATTAGAAGGCAAGAAGCCCTTTTTTGTTGATTAGGGGTGGACTAAGTAAAGTAAGACAGGTAATTTTTTTTTTTCATTTAAGCCGTCCACACCATCGCTGGGATGTGTGATGGCTTCTGCTTCACGATGGCTTGCCACGCCTTCCGGTCTTTGGTCAGTCTTTTGGCCTCAATCAGGGAGTCAAGGTGCCTGTTGTTGCAGTCTGCCTTGATGCAATCGATCCATCTTTTTGCTGGTCTTCCCCTTGGGCGTTTACCATGAATGTTACCATTGAGTAGGATGTGGGGGTATCTATTTGGGCTCATTCTATTGATATGTCCAAAATATCTTAGTCTCTTTGTGGCAACCCTTTCGATGATAGTTTCTTCCATGTTTAGTTGTGTTCGAATGTGTGTGTTTCTTAGCCTGTCAAGTCTGGTCACACCCATGATCCGTCTGAGGCATGTCATCTCGAAGGTGTGGAGTCTATTTTCGTCCACCTTTTTCAGCGTCCATGTCTCTGCACCATAGAGTAGAATTGATAATACCAGGACTTTGTAGAGTTCTACCTTTGTTGTGCATCTTATGTCTTTAGATGTCCAGATTTTGTTGAGCGACTGGAATGCTCCTAGTGCCTTCCCAATGCGATGTTGTATCTCTTCGGTGCATGATCCTGTCTGGCTTATTGCTCCTCCCAGGTAGGTAAACTTTTCCACTTGTTTAAGTTGATCTCCATCAATGTTTATATTTAGTATTTGAGGCTGTTTGCTTATTACTTGTATTTCTGTTTTAGCGATGTTAATTTTCAGTCCAAAGTTTGTGCTGCTCTCGTGCACTTGGTTGACTAGTGTTTGGAGGTCCCTTTCGCTGTCTGCTATTAGGACAATGTCATCAGCGAAGCGTAAGTTGTTGATCAGTTGTCCCTGTACGTGTATGCCAATCGTAGTGTCGTGTATAGCATACAACATCACAACTTCCAGTAGAATGTTAAATAGTTGGGGGGACAGGACGCAACCTTGACGTACGCCAACTGTGGTTTTAAACCAATCTGTCAGTTCTCCATTTACTCTAACTGCGCTGTTGGACTAATTGTAGAGCGCTTGAAGTAGGTGTATGTATTTTGAAGAAAATCCAAAGAACTTCATCGCTTTCCACAGACCCTTCCTGCCAGACTGAGTCGAAGGCCTTTTCAAAATCGATGTAGCAGCAGAAAAGACTCTGGTTTCTTTCAAGACGCTTTTCTATCATTTGTCTCAGGGTGAATAATTGGTCCATTGTAGATCGTCCTGGACGGAATCCAGCTTGTGCTTCAGCCAACACCTCTTCGGTTTTCTTCTTGAGCCGTTGTTGGAGAATCATGCTGAAAACTTTCCCTGTATGGCTGAGTAAGCTGATACCTCGGTAATTTCCGCAGTTAAGTTTGTCTTTTTTCTTGAATATTGGGGTTATTACGGCCTTTCCCCAGTCAGCTGGAAATGTTTCTTCTTGCCATATTTTATTACATAAGGTGTGAAGCATGTCAATGCCTGGTGCCCCAGCAGCTTTCAGTTCCTCTCCTGTGATGCAGTCGGAGCCTGATGCTTTTCCATCTGTGAGTTTTCGTACTGCCCATTCTACCTCTTCTCGCAGAATATCTGGAACTGGATCCAGGCTGGCCATCTGCGGTATGTTTGTGGCTTCTTCGTTTTTGGGGTTCTCCTTGGTGTATAGTTCTTCAAAACTTTCTTTCCATCTGTCTTTGACGTCGGTTGTCTCAGTGAGAATTTCTCCATCTTTGTTTTTTACTGCCTGCATTCTGATGGTAGATTTCTTGGTAATTTGTTTGATTGTAGAGTAAACTTCCTTGGACTTAGTGGCCTGATGGGAGGTTTCCACTCTTTTACACAAGTCTTGTAACCATTTGTCCCGGCAGCCTTTCGTTTTCCTTCGTATTTCCCTATTCAGGAAGTTGTACCGTGCTCTCTTGTTCGGGTCTCTTTGCTTTTCTTGTTTGGCTTTCTTTCGCTCATCGCTCAGCTGGAGGACCTCCTCGCTAATCCAGGGTTCTTGCTGTTTTACCTTTTTTATATCCAAGTACTTCCTGCGATGCTTCATTGAAGGCTGTTTTGACTCCTTCCCATAGGCTCTCAACGTCTGTGTCTTCTTGATCCAATAGAGGGCCAAACCTCCACCCTATGTTGATTTCATAATTTAATCTAGTTTTAGGGTCCTTCAGTCTGAAAACATCATATCTCTTCAGATACTGTGGTCTTGGTTTTGCTTTGAGTTTGAGTCGTAGGTTGGTTATTACCAGCTGGTGGTCTGATCCAACATCAGCACTGGGAAAGCTTCTCGAGTTGCCAATAGAGTTTTTCCATTTCTTGTTGATCATAATAAAATCAATTTTATTATGTGTCTTTTGATCTGGAGACTCCCATGTCCACTGTCGGCTTCCTTTGCTTTGTTTGTATAGTGTATTGGTGATGATCAGGTCATTTGCTGCACAGAAATTGAGAAGCTTTTCTCCCCTTGCATTGGCTTCCCCAAGTCCGTATCGACCTATAACCTGATTCCATTGCTCAAAGTCAGATCCTACCTTGGCATTTAGGTCGCCCATTACTATGAGAATATCGTTTCTTGAAGTTTTCTCAATTGTTCTTTGCAGCTGGTTGTAGAAATCCTCTATTTCCTCTTCACTATTGGCTGTGTTTGGAGCATAGACCTGTATTACAGTCAGTGAACCCGTCTGTACTTCAAACCTTGCTGAGATCATTCTTGGTGAGATCGGGTTGTAGCCAAGAAGCGCGTGTTGGGCTGATTTGTTTAGGATCAGTGCTACTCCTTCCCTATGAATGTCATCTTTTCACATTCATACCACATATAATATCCAGCGAACGTAGAGGGAGCTAGACATAGTTCATGACTTGAAACATAGGTCTGCCGAAGAAAAATCCATGAAAATAAACACAGTAGTGATTTGAGACTAGTTTTCTGATGCTAAATCTCACTTAGCAGCCAGTTTACGCCCCACCCACATTTAGCGTCCGGAATCTGCAGCGTGATTGGCATGTGATTGAAAATTCATTGGCTTACGTCATGACTCGTCATCTACAGAATTTAGTTCATTTAGTTAAACCGTCGTCCAACATTTTATTAATCTATAGGTAATAACAAAAATCATAAAATTCATAACTCCACCAAAATACATTGTCAAGTCCTAATCTTTTCAGAATAAATTTTAAAAATCATGATCTATAATATTTGAGGTTAATAATATGGCAACTTATATATATATATTTTTTTTTTTGGCTTGCAAAAGAGGGAATGTAATTGTATTATCTTCAATTGCAGTGAATGGAAACGCAATGTGTCAGTCACCTTACCAGTGTGGAGAATTCACGATCTGTGCCAACATCAGTGGGTCTGTGGTGTGCACCTGTAACCAATCCGGGTATGAGCTGGACCCTTCAGACAACAGCACGTGTAGAGGTAAGGGTGACTTGCCACTTGGTCTTCATCCATTTGGTCTATTCCCTAATCGTCTTAAAATACGATCAGATTGCAGTGACGTACAATATGGATTATGTTTAGAAAATGAGTTTAGGGTTGGGATATAGTTAATTTAAGGTTGGGGTCTTTTTTGGATTTACTATAGGATATTTGCACAACATTACAATTGTCATATTTACTGTAACTACAATGAATTGTTGAACAAATATAGTCAGAATTGTGTATTATTGAAATTTCACACCCCTTTTCATTGAAAAATCCTTTTATTAAAGTTTTGCTAGAATGCGTGAAAACCGCTTTATCAAGTTTGGCGATATGTGTTTGTAATACTACGATTATACAAATCATGTCCTTCGTTATTCTCACAGATGTGAATGAGTGTAACAGCACTGATGTTTGTGAGACGACTTGCACCAACACGGTAGGGTCGTTTAGCTGTAGCTGCCATGATGGGTACAGTCTGGATGCAAACATGAGGACCTGTAGTGGTAAATACTCATTGAATACATTGAATAGCATACATTACACCTGTTGCCCCCTGCATATTTTGGTTGAATAATATATTTCCTGTCTACATGGTATATCATACTAGTGTGTAGCATTCTGTCCCTTACAATCATGAATGGGATTTCGTAGGACCACATTTTGTTCCAGAGAGCTCCTACTCTTATTATTGGTGTAGTTTGTAGTTGCAATTATATGATGCCATAGTTTGTATTTGTTTATCACAATATTTGTGTATGATTTTGTGGCACGGTCACTTGGAAGAACAGATTCCTTTGGCGGAGCGAAGGCTTTTTAACGTGTATAAATAAAATACAAAAAAAAGTTTTTGGCATATTTTTTGCATTATAAGTTTTCTTTTTTTTTTCTTTTTTTTTTTATAGATATTGATGAATGTCAAACTGGGACAGACGACTGTGACGTCGATGCAGACTGTTCCAACACACTAGGGAGCTTCAGCTGTACTTGCCGCAATGGATACACGGGCATTGGAACGTATTGTGAAGGTATGACTATTACATCTCGCTTGAAAATACTAGTGTGTAAAATGTTATACATGTTAAAGACAGAAGGGTTTCAATTTTCAACTCTGTGTAATATTGCCAACTGAACAATTCGTCAAAGGTATTATACGATATAATTCATAAAGTTCGATCCTGATTGTGATATTTTGATTTCTATAGCAACTCAAACATCCATCCGATGGTCTCATTTATTTCGTAATTTAATTCTTGTTTTACTTTCCTTCCATCAACCATCTAGATGTCGATGAATGTAACACCACATCCCCCTGTTCGACCGATGCCACCTGTATCAACACAAACGGGTCCTTTACGTGCACCTGCAACGACGGCTACCAAGGAAATGGCGTCTACTGCTCAGGTAAAAATTAGAGTCAATTGTTTCCCCTGCCTGTTGACATATCGGGTGTAGCTACACGCCTAATATGAGCAGCGAGATCTACGAATAGGCGCTATACTTTTAGTACTTCCCCCAACAATTTTGGCTAGCCACTTTATTTATTATCTGAATTAGGTTTTGAACCTCGTCTACGGTACTAACTACTGGTATAGTGTACTTTCGATATTTGTTTATAACATTTTTAATATAAATATATGTCTATGTATATTTCATTCTACCAGATATTAATGAGTGTCAGAACGTCGTATGTGACGCAAACGCCGACTGTACGAACACCCCTGGGAGTCACAACTGCTCCTGCCGCAGTGGATACATGGGGAATGGAACACATTGTGAAAGTAAGTTTGAGAGGGTTGCTAAAAAATTGTTTATCAGTACCTAACTAATCAATAAGTCATAATATTTCCATATATTTATGGTGAGCAATTTCAAATAGAAGTTGATTAGTTTATGAATGAAAACGCAGGGGCGTCGATCCTGGGGGGCAGGGGGGGCGAACATTCATTTCGCCCCCCCCCCCCCCCAATAATTCCGAAAATGAGGAAGAAAAAAATCGAGTGATATAATGCCAAAGAGGGAAAGACACATTTATCAATAATTAGTCTTCAAAATAGCCGTTTTGTTTTGTTTGAAAAGGACTGTAAATCTCTCCCCCTCCCCTCCCCCCCCCCCCCCCCCCTTGGGCTGCCAAGTGAAAATGTGATGTGGAAAACATCACTTACGGGGGTTCAAAATAGCAAAAAAAATCGCCGCTTCGCATCGTCATTGGGTCAACCCCCCCCCCCCCCCCCCCCTTAGCAAAAAGCTAGATCCACCCCTGCTTCATATTACGTGAAATTTCTGTCTCAGGTGTGCACCGAATCGCACAATTTCACGCCCCAAGCTCCCTACTGTGGGAGGGGGACACCCCCTCGCCTGCTCGGTCGCTTCGCTTCCTCGCAATGTCTCTCCTCCACTTTTGAGAAGTTGTTGACGCCCTTGCTTAGTTTCATGGGAGCCCAATGCCCTAGACTATATCGATGGCTCTATAGTATACAGGATCACGTGGATCCATCTCATGCAAGGCTCAATCTTTTCCTCGTTATGCCCTTTAAAAATACGTTACGAGTAGGTTCACTATTTTATACAATTTTAACACCCATGATAGGAGTTGCAAATGTCTGAAATCTAAAAGCTTCCGGGGGCTCCGCCCCCTGGACCCCCAGTATTGTCCCCAAATGTGGGTGTCCCCCAAAGTCAGGTCTTCGAGCCATCAAGACACTTTCAATGAGCGCATAATAAAATTTCCGGGCATGCCAATGTGGGGCTTTTAGCTCTCTCAGTGGTCACTCTGGA